>JAPKLY010003283.1:0-19455 GCA_026898435.1 Prunella vulgaris | reverse complement strand
TCGGATGAGAATGAGCTACGAGCCTCTGCTGCTTCCTTCTTCCATAAACTCCTGTCTAGTGACATGACCTTTGATGCTGATCGTTGCCGTGATAATTTCCCTGTGATCCCACCTTCAGTTGACCTGTCGGGTCTTTGCGATCTGCCGACTGTTGACGAGATCAGGGATGTTGTTTTTAGCATTGATACTGCCAGTGTCTCGGGTCCAGATGGTTTCTCATCTCTGTTCTTTCAGCATTGTTGGGAGATCGTTCGGCCTGATGTTGAGTCTGCTGTTTGGGATTTTTTCTCTGGGCAGCCTATGCCCAGGGCTTTTACCTCCACCACCATTGTACTTCTTCCTAAGACCCCTTTTCCGGTGTCTTGGTCGGAGTACCGTCCCATTAGTCTCTGCAATGTTACGAACAAGATCATCACTAAGATCATGAACAGTCGGCTTGCGCCCATCTTGCCTTCTGTCATTTCACCTAACCAGAGTGGTTTCACTCAGGGTAGGGTTATTAGTGATAACATTCTCCTCGCTCAGGAGATGATCACCGATCTCAACATGCCGGGCGGTGTCTCGAATTTGGCCATTAAGCTTGATATGGCCAAAGCCTATGATAGAGTGCAGTGGCCGTTTTTGCGACTGATGCTTTCTAGAATGAGCTTCCCGGCACGTTGGATCGACTTTGTGAGTAACTGCGTGGAGCACTGCTGGTTCTCTGTCTTGGTGAACGGGAGTCCCTCTGGTTTCTTCCCATCTTCGAGGGGTCTGCGCCAGGGGGATCCTCTTTCGCCTGCCCTTTTTGTGCTGGTTGCGGACTATCTCTCTCGTGGCCTGGATTCTCTCATCCTCGGCCTCCCCGAAATGATCTTTCGTACCCATGGTGGTTTTCCGGTCTCTCATTTGGCCTATGCTGATGATGTCCTCATCTTCACTCGGGCGAGTGAGGTCGGCTTGACTCTTCTGATGGAGTTTCTCGACCACTATTCGGAGGCTACAGGGCAGTCCCTGAATGTTCAGAAGTCTAACTTCTACATTTGGGATCGGTTCCAGCCTGAGTGGGCTCCTCTGGTTCAGGAGCTGACTGGTTTCCAGCCTGGCTCCTTGCCCTTCTCCTATCTGGGGATCCCTTTGTATAAGGGTGCCCGGAAGATGGCCCTCTTTGACCGTCTTTGTGAGAAGATGAGGAGTTATGTCCAGGGCTGGTCGCATAGGCATCTCTCGCATGGGGGTCGTTTGACTCTTATTCGAAGTACCCTGGCGACTATCCCGCCCTATTACCTGCAGGTTCTTCAGCCCCCGGCGGGGATGTTCACCGTTCTTGAACAGATCATGGCTAGATTCTTCTGGGGCTCTCGTCAGGGTCAGAAGAAGAGGCACTGGTATAAGTGGACCGATCTTTGTGTGCCTGTGGATGAGGGTGGTTTGGGCCTTAGACGGTTGTGGGATATGTTCGTCGCCTACAGTATGAAGATATATTGGAGATTCCGGCTTCAGTCTTCTTTGTGGGCTCGCTTTCTCTATAGGAAGTATTGTTCTAGGCACTTTCCGGGACAGAGGACCGTTCAGAGATTTGCTAGTCATCAGTGGAGGAGATTGTTAAGTTTTGGTTTACCTGCCTAACAACACATCTTTTGGTCCATTGGTTCGGGGGATAGATACTGCACTTGGTTTGATCATTGGTGTGGGGATCGGCCCCTGGTTGAGATTGTTGACTTCACTTCTCCTCCTGCTTGGTCGCCTTTGGTTTACTATTATGTTCGGGACGATCAGTAGGATCTGACCCTTTTGGGTAGTACTATTTCGGGTCGCACTATTATGAGTCAGGAGCTTCTTCAGGTGATTGGTACCGTGCCTTTGCGGCCTTCGGGAGGGGATGTCATGCGGTGGAAGCTTACCTCTCATGGTGAGTTTTCTCTAGCCTCGGCTTGGGAGTCTATCCGGGAGAGGAGGACCCATCGGGTCTTATTTGGTGCTACCTGGAATGACTGTATTTTCCCTACTACTTCCTTTTTCCTTCGTCGACTCATATCTGGCCATATTCCTGTTGACACCTGTCTCTATACCTGGGGCATTGCCCTTCCCTCGAGATGTCATTGTTGCCCACTTCATCCTCAGACTGAGACCGTTCCCCATCTCTTTCTATCGAGTCCTATCGTCCGGTCGGTGTGGTCACATTTTGCATCATGGTTTCACTGTGCACTTCCACACACCACTGATATTGCACGCGTCCTTTCCTTTTGGAGGTGCCTTGTTCCACATGCACACACGACACATATTTGCTTTCTGATACCTTGCTTGATTTTCTGGTTTACATGGACGGAGAGGAATAATCACAAGTTCTGTGATATTCCTTTCCTAGCTTCTCATATCTTTTGGCAGATGATTAAGCACTTGCGCTTACTGATGGCTGCGGGGAAGCTACTCCCTATCCACTGGCGTGGTTGCTCGCCTCCAGCTGACCTCATGCATGTTGGGATTGCTTCGCCCCCGAGACCGGTCAGACCTACTTTGGTTCGTTGGCTTCTTCCACCTGCTCCGTGGATAAAGCTCAACACCGATGGTTCCTATGATCCGCACACTGGAGTTGCCTCTGGCGGCGGGCTGATTCGAGATCACCTCGGTGACCTCAAGTTGGCCTTCTACATGCCTTTGGAGGCAAGCTCCAGCTTTGATGCCGAGCTTCTGGCGCTCTTGCACGGGCTCCACTTGGCGAGGAGATTTGATCTTCCGATCTGGATTGAGCTGGATGCTTTTGAGGTGGTCCGCCTACTTCAGACTGATCACTATGGCTCATGGCAGATTCAGCATACCCTTGATCGCACCCGGTTCCAGTTATCACAGGTTCAGATGCGGATTACCCACATCTTCAGAGAGTGTAACCGCCCGGCTGACTATTTGGCTCGCTTTGGTACTGACTCTCATGCGCTCCACCTTGTCTACCCTCACTCTGCTCCCCGACAGCTTTTGACACTCATTCGGATGGATCAGATTGGCTACCCTTCTTTTAGATTTAGATGATTCTCTGTATTTATTTTCTTGTTCTGTATTGTTCTAGATTCTTTTCTCTTAGGTCTTTAGGTTTGGGCTTCGATTTGATGCACAGCCTGTTGTGCCTTGCTTTCTATTTTGATGCGATGCACAGCCTGTTGTGCTCACATATCTAGTCTTTTATATTGATGTGTAGTTATTTCTTTTACTTGTTTGATTTTCGCCCACCTTGAGTGGTGCAACTTGTAGTTTTCCTTTTGATCACCTACCTACGTCCGGATCTGTCGGCTAGGTTAGGATGCGTGGTTACTTGATGTACTTTTGATTTGGTGATATATATAATTCTTAATAAAAATTAAAAAAATTAAAAAATAAAAAAGTAAAAATACATCTACCTCCAAAACAAAACTCATCCCCAACAATAAACTTAAAAAGTAGTTTTTTTTTGGACTCACTCCAATTAATATTCTATTTACTCTCTTTATAATTTAATTTATCAATTATATTATTAATTTAATTTTTAAATAAATAATAAATAATTAAATATTTTGATTATTTTAAAAAACTCCAAAAATATACTATTAATTTTTTATTACATAAACGATAAAATACAATTCAAAACATGCAAATTACAAAAATAAATTCAAAAGTAATAAAGTAAATTCATAATAGTCAATTTAATAAAAAATTAAATTAAAAAATAATAATTAAAAAAAAAAGAGAGATTCATGTAGCCTTTAAAAAAAGGGATTCATGTAACCTTTAAAAAAGTTAAATAAGGGACTCGCGGCTGTGCAACCCTTCCAAATTCCAGCCTTTTAATTATTAAAAGAAAAATACTGTAAAAAAAATTATTAAAAGAAATCTTATTTCTGCAGCGTGGAGCCCACTCTCCATTTCTCTCTCCTCCTTCTACCAGGTAGAGTATCCTCTACCTCCCAATCTACCTCACCAGTCACCCCAATGGGAAAAAAAAACCTCTTTTTTGGGTTTTTTTTTTTCTTAATGACATGTTAACAAAAACCTCTCATTGGGGAGAGCCTTAGTGAGATCTATAATCATAGATGACAACACATATTCTCTTTACTCTTTTTCTTTTTATATGAATAATTTTATTTTAAGCTATACATTCCAAAAATGAAATATTATATGTCTAAAGATGATTTACCTGTTGAGACTAAGAACAAAACTAAAAATTTGGCAAACTTGAAATTTTATTTATATAAAATGGAACCAAAGTTTGAGAAGAATTTTACAAGTTCCTTCTCAACTTTTCCATAAATCTTTAATATAGGTGAGAAATATTTTATGTTTCTTTTGTAACACTCTCTTTCCCAATAAGATAATAACCTTTGATATAGGCGAGAAACAAATTTTATTTCTTTTATAATGTTCCCTCTTTTCTCCATCTGAACAATTACATCAGCAAATATCCTTCAACTTATACAAAGAAATAATGTTACTGTTGACCTCATTTTTTATCCCGCATAAGAGCCTACAAGCAATTCGTCATCTGCTGCTGATTCTTTCCTCATCAAAGATTTCAATGTAGGCTCAGACACAAATTTTTAGACAAACATTGTAGACCTAGAAATATATCAGGATCAATTATTTTTATGAATTAACAAATCAGGTTTAAGTAATAGGTACAAATTGTTCTTTTGACTATATTATTTTTAAAGAATGAAAGTGATATACTAATTATTGATAAAAAATATTATGTTGAAATATTTATGGATTACTTACGGATACACGTGCAATGTACGTGGTAATAAACTAATAGTATTAAAAGAAGTGATATCTGATGAAACTTGCATCCAAACTTCCTTTAAAACTTATTTGTAGTACGAAAACTATAATAAAATATTAATTACCTATGGATGTTGACCCATCACTGATGATTTTATGAAGGATATAAGAAAATAAAATGAAACAACCAAAAGAGGGGTGAAAATTTATACGAAAGAAATTGAGAGGATCAAAGTCTCATCCACATCCACTGTCTTGCCCTTGATATCTTTTGACACCGTTAGTGCCCAGAATCCTTGTTGTCTCAACAAGGCTCACATTTTGATCTGCCATAAACTAAAAATGTTCCTCTCGGTAAAATGATCATTTTTTACATTCACCCTAAATATCTTTCTCACTAGATTGCGAAAAACCCTAAGCAAGCTCTAAATGTCAGTTTGTTGTAACAAAAATGTAAGAAAAAATATAAATTAAAAAATAAACGACATATAATTTACGTAGTTCACTAATATAACGACGTACAAAAGAGAGGGTTCATGTTGTTATGATGATCTATTCCTGTCCAATTCTGCGGGGATTAAAGTTCAATACAGTCCAATAACGCATAAATTTTAAAAATTGTGAAAAAGTAGTAATTGGTGCCTGAATTACCCCACCAAAATTACTTAATAGCATTTTTTTTTTCTACTAATGCTTGCAAACGGACACTAATTTTCAAATAATTTTTGCCAACGCCCTAGGCCGACGGATAAATTTAACAATTCTATCCAAACACGGTCTAATAAGTGAAGTAAAGCGTATGAATTATTTAAATTGGGAAGGCCCCTGGTACGAATACTAGCGCTGCCTAACCACGATTAGGGAGGACAGCAGCCTTTCGGAGATCTCAAGAGACTTAACCCCCTCGACAATTCCGAAGTCTCTTTTCCTAATCTTTTATAATCGTAGTCACCAAGATTCAATTGTTGCTGCTAATCAAGCTCTGATAATTTGTTGAGATGATGGCTACACTCCCTTCATCAAATCACGCATCTTCTTCATCGTCAGCACCTTATTCTTCCTCTATTGGGCTTCATCAAATTCGCAAAATTTTCCCCTTTTCATCGCTTTCCCAGAAAAAATTGGCCTCTAAAAACGTTTCTTTCCGATCCAAATGCACCCCTTTGCCCAATGCGGTTCTCATGCAAGATGGTTAGTTTATATCTCCCCTGATTTGTTCTGCTTTTTATTTTTGCCCCTTCAATTTGTAATCTATTTTATGCTGATGAACTGCAAATCCCTCGTTTTAACCGTTGTTTACTGCTTTATGGGTTTTGCTGGATTGTTCTATGGTTTTGTCTAAATTGCTGATGTACAGCATCAGTATCGTTAGCAATTAGAGAAGAAAAATACTGTAGATTTTATGTAAAATCCGAGCATTTGATTCTTGATGAACGTCAACAATTTCCACCGTGGAACAGGCTTTGAAGGGCGTTTAGTTGTTCACTGGTTTGAAGGGTATTATTTGTTTCATTATATGGTAGTTGTTTATACTATAAGGTATTAGCTTTGAATATTATTAGTTGTTTCATTAAAGAATACTAGTTGAAGGATATTAGTTGTTCGTTAAAAGGTATTAGTTTTTTCTAATGTAAGGTATTGCTAATCAATTTGACAATGAAACTAGTTCATACAAGACCAGTTTTTGATTCTTATATTTGTCAGCATTTTCCATTTTCTCACAAGCTTCTATTTTGCATTGAGAGTGCAATTCGTGACGTTTTTATACTCACATCTTCATAGTCATATCTAAATTCTTGAACTGTTTAGGTGGTCTAGCAGCTAAAGTAGCTGCTACGAATGTAGCTCCTCCGGGTAAATTGAAAGAAACTCCTCCTCAAGAGCTTGAAAGGCCGATTGATTCGGATTCGATGGGTGATAAATCGACTGTCAGTATTACTGTCGTAGGGGCTTCAGGGGACCTTGCTAAGAAGAAGATATTTCCTGCACTTTTTGCACTTTACTATGAGGGTTGCCTTCCTGAGGTGTGCTTCATATTCATGATATCATTTCTGACATTGCTTGCAGAAATGATTATATGTAAATGCATTACAAAGTGGAGGACTTGAATGTGAACATTAAAGCTAGTTGTGGTTGATTTTTAGATCAGTGATTTGATGTTAACTATTCGTTTCAGCATTTCTCTATCTTCGGTTATGCTCGTAGTAAGATGACTGATGCAGAACTGAGGAATATGGTTAGCAGGACACTTACTTGCAGAATCGACAAGAGGTAGTTAATTACTGTTCAATTTCATCACACTTGACATCTTAGCTTGGTGTACTGCTGGGTTGTTAGTTCATGTGCTAATGACTCATGTTCTTCAGGGAAAATTGTGGTGAAAAGATGGAACAATTTCTTAGTAGATGTTTCTACCATTCTGGTCAGTATGATTCTCTGGAAAATTTTGTGGAGCTCGATAGGAAACTTAAAGAGCATGAGGTAATTTTGATCTAATATTAATCTATGATTTGGGGTTCCAAACTGTTTTCCACTTATTTATGCTTGTTGAGGCTTATTTTGTTGTGGAATCTTGTAATGTTTTGCTTCTGTGTTCCTTTATTCAATGTGCAACGATTTAGTATAGGCCTGAAATCTTTATGTTATGATTTGCAACTATGCACTAGTCCATGTTTTAAATGATAAATAATAGGATTAATACTCGCATTTTTCTCTCACTTTTGCACATTGTTATCAATTAAAAAAATCAGCACCAGTTTTCTATCCATTTACTGGCATAATTATTGTCGGTTCCATGAGAACCAATTTGTTGGAGTTTCTGTGATACACATTAGTGGATCTCTTGAAATCATAAATGAAACGAGATAGGGCATTATTGTTAACCAATCATTGTTATAGTATTCTAATTATGATTGGTTTCTGTAGGCTGGAAGGGTTTCAAATCGTCTGTTTTACTTATCAATCCCTCCAAACATATTCGTCAACGCGGTAAAATGTGCTAGTGTTTCTGCTTCTTCTGCTAACGGGTGGACGAGGGTCATTGTTGAGAAACCTTTTGGACGAGATTCCGAATCCTCAGCTGCTTTGACTAGTTCTCTCAAGCAATATTTACAGGAGGATCAAATTTTCAGGTAATTCACTTTTATTTGTGTATGTTTGATTTTGGAATTAGAAAAACGAATTTGGGATTTTAGAATCCTGATTAAAAAACCTTATACGTCCACCCCTGCAAAAACCATATTTTTCTCTACCACTCTGTCTTCAATGACTCATTAATGCAATTTGATAATTTTTTAATCGTACTCTTATTTTATTTGTCACTTTTCGCACTTTTAATTCTCACTTTTACAACGTTCAGTAAAGCACACCACTTATTACACAATTATTCAATCGTTATCAATTATACAATAATGTCAAATCACACAATCTTACTTATCGGTTTGACTTAAAGTTAAATTCTACCTTACTTAAATAACAAAACACACACACACAACATTACTATCTATCAGGATTTTGAAATCCAATCACTAAACCTCAAACATACCCTTTGGAAATACATGTGTCTACTTTCTAGAATGGATTTAAAAATAATGGGTTTGCATATTTTATATATGATTTTATTTATGTTGATATATATTATAGGATAGATCACTATCTTGGAAAGGAGCTAGTTGAGAACCTTTCTGTGCTTCGCTTCTCCAACCTTATCTTCGAGCCATTGTGGTCAAGGCAGTATATAAGAAATGTTCAGTTGATATTCTCAGAAGATTTTGGCACTGAAGGAAGAGGAGGGTAATTAGTCTTGTCAATTTGGCACTTAGCGGGTGTTCGCAAACTCTACTCACAGCTTTAAAACAAGTGATTCTACCCCCTCCACTTGAGTTTGCAAACACTCCCTTAAAAAAGTCCCTGATCTTGCTATATTTAATTGTTTTTTGTGTTGTGCCAGTTACTTTGATCATTATGGTATAATCCGAGACATAATGCAAAATCACCTGCTACAAATATTGGCTCTATTTGCCATGGAAACGCCCGTTAGTCTGGATGCAGAAGATATCAGAAACGAAAAGGTATTTCCTCTCTCCTTGCATTTATGTGTATATAATCTCAATCGTAATTCATAAGTAATTCTTGATTGAACAGGTTAAAGTTTTGCGTTCCATGAGGCCTATACCTCTTGATGATGTTGTGATAGGGCAGTACAAGAGCCACACAAAAGGAGATGTCTCTCACCCTGGTTATACAGATGACAAAACCGTACCAGATGATAGTTTAACACCAACTTTTGCCGCTGCTGCACTCTTCATAGATAATGCCAGATGGGATGGGGTGCCTTTTCTGATGAAGGCTGGGAAAGCCTTGCATAATAGGAGGTTAGCAAAACTCTCATTTAGTCTAAATTTGCATATTTTCCCCTTCTTCAGAGGGGCTCTTGGTTCAAATTCTTCCATAGGAATCATTGAATTCCGAATTGCAATGATACTGATTGTCAACATTGTAAGTGACTACTACTCCATCCTAGATCAGTTACACCAAGAGTTGGAACTTAATTATGAAAGTTAATCTTCCACCAATTATGAAGGTGTGAAAATTGATATGGGATGGGGGGAGTATCGTATAAAGGGGTCATGATTAACTTATTTTGAGTCTTATTACCTCATATAGAAGTGATATTTTATTCTCATTAGGACCACAATTACCCTAACTTAATCTCATTCTCATTCCCATTAAATTTTTTGAACCAAGCACCCCTTCAATCTTTTTAAATTTCTGAACTACTTTTTGTATGCAACACTTTTTATCCATTCTCAGGGCTGAAATACGGGTGCAGTTTAGACATGTACCTGGAAACTTGTACAATCGAAATATTGGCGCTGATCTTGACCGAGCAACAAATGAGCTGGTAATCCGTGTTCAACCTGATGAAGCTATTTATCTGAAGATTAATAACAAAGTACCAGGCTTGGGAATGAGATTGGACCGAAGTAATCTTAATCTTCTATATAAGACCAGGTATTTGTTAGTTATTTATTCTATTTAATTGGTGCATGCAAAGTTTCTACTTGGGTATATGATTTCTCGTGAAAATGAGTCCCAAATCAAGGGATCTACCATGGTACATCTCATGTCAACTACTAATCATTAGTCAACTTTAATTTGAAGTCTTGCCCTGCTGTTGGACGTAATAACTAAAGGGAGTGTTTATGGATTTGATGAATAGAAAAATGGTGTATTTTTGTTTTTGCATATGCATGGGAGGGGAGATTTTGTAAGATTTTGAAAATATAGATGATAAACGATTGATTAATATATTGGAAATTGCTTGTAATAGGGAAAAGAGGTGGAATAGTACTGCGGTGACGCTTTGTTGAAAATTCTTAAATGGGAATGAGAATAAGAAAAAATATATGGTAATTATAATGGTTAATAAGAACAAAATTTGCACAACACCAATGGTGTAATCACCATTAATTAAAACGATAATTCATTTAACATATCTAATGATAAAGAGGAAATGACTTTTCATTGAAAATTTTGAAACAAGTGCTCCTCGAGTTGTGTAGATAATAATAATTAAAAGTGGGAGATAGATGATTGATAATGTACTGAAAATTATGTTTGATAAAAAGCAAAATATGTGTAAGGTATTATAGGGTATAATTTTTTAGGACTTTAAACTCTATACCAAATCTGGTTTGACACATGAGGATTTGGATATGAAATAAAAATGGGGGGTGACGGGCCATAAGAAAACATACCCTAAGGGCTCGTTTGTTAGGGGGATGAGGCAGGCATGGATGCCTTTTCCTCATTTATCTTGTTTTTGGTACCTCTTTTGAACAACACTATCGACTCGTTATCCCACTGTATTTCACGCACAGTAGCAAAGCAGCCTCATAAGTGTATTATATTATTTCTAGTCATTGTACTTATAATAAATTGGTTTAATATTTATTCATTAAACTAGTTATGATGTACGTTATAATGTTGGAAATGGCAAAATTTTCGACTTGTGAGTAAACATACTCATGTGTTGTTATAGATACTCAAAGGAGATTCCCGATGCATATGAGAGACTTCTTCTAGATGCAATTGAAGGAGAAAGGAGACTGTTCATAAGGAGCGACGAATTAGATGCTGCTTGGTCCCTCTTCACACCTGTGCTGAAAGAGCTCGAAGATAAGAAAATAATACCCGAGTACTATCCATATGGAAGTCGAGGCCCAGTGGGGGCCCACTATCTTGCAGCAAGATACAACGTTAAGTGGGGTGATATCGGCATCGATGAATGAGAGAGTAGGAGGGAGGTGTACTTGATCAGAGTTAGCTAAGGCTGTTGTTCATTGATTGTTTGCTGATAAAAAGAGGAGAAAAGGCAGACAAAATTGATGCGGTTTTGCAGCTTCTTTTACCAATTTCAAATTTGAGTTGACGTGTATGTAGTTCATTAGATTTTTAATTTAAATCGTGATGTTAAATAAAGAGTGCAGTTTTGGTTTGAGCACATTTTAACAATATTTGAATAAAGATTCAAAACTGAAAATTCTCTCTTTCTTTCTCTTGTCATTTTATTAGTTTGATTGATTGCTAGTCTGAATTTCTGTTATTAAATTGGTCAAATTTGGATGAACTTCGCCCCATTTTGCAACTGTTGTTATTTAATATTTTAAAGTATTAAATATTTGATGGGTATAAAAAATCTCTATCAAAAATCTAAAAATAGATTTATGATATTATGTTATAAGTGTTATAGATTTTATTGATTCTATTTTTTTATGCTTCCAGTGAATATTTTGATATATTTATCCAATATTTAATGTTTTAACATAATTTTATGATAAATTTATATGTATTAATTTCGCATAAAACCTACTTAAAAAATAGTACGGCTGCTATGCACAAGGGTGCATACTATGCACCCTTATATGGGCTTAAAATTCGGACCCAGCCCAAACCCAACTTAAATTCGCGGATCCTACATAAAAACGGGTCGGATATATGTTTTAACCTAAATCAGCGAGTTACCAAAAAATTGAAAAACACCGCTGTAATCAAACACGATTGAAAGCAATTTTAATTCATAAAAACAGAAATCAAACACGATTCAATGGCCGATCCTGAAGAAAACTTCGAATCATCAGGTAATTTAAACAATTTCTTCTTCAGATTTCTTCAAAAATATTTATCATAACAATTTTTAACAAACAATCGTTTCTTCACAGATAATATTCTCTATAGAATTCAATTTGAGGGTGAAGAAGATGAAGACGAAGAAGAAAAAGCAGAAGAAAAAGAAGAAGAACAAGAAAAAAATCATGATTCTATTATAATAGTTGAAGAACCAGAGCCAACAAATATAGAAGATATAATTAACGTATAATTGAGGTATAGTAATCAATATTTCAGTTGTTATTTAATATGCTATGGGTATTTATTACATATTGCTTGAGTATTACTAAAGAATTTTTTGGGTATTTATTATCTATTCTTCGGGTATTAATTATCTATTGTTTGGGTATCACTAAAGAATTCTTCAGGTACTTATTATATATTTATAACGTATTACTAAAGAATTCTTCGGGTATTTATTATCTATTCTTCGGGTATTAATAAAGTATTCTTCGGGTATTAATTATCTATTGTTTGGGTATTACTAAACAATTCTTTGGGTACCTATTATCTATCCTCCAGGTATTACTAAAGAATTCTTTGGGTATTTATTACTTATTCTTTGGGTATTACTAAAAAATTCTTTAGGTATTACTAAAGACATCTTTGGGTATTTACATAATATTATTCTTGTATTGCTTAATTATCTTTGGTTTATTCAATTTTGCTTATTAAAATATTCATGCTTTGGAATATTATACTACTTCATTCTATTTTTTACACTGACTCACATATCTTATTTCAAGAATCACAATCTACAGCTCATTGTCCTGATATAAGAGGTTCTTTAATTGGTGTTGAGAAAGATACAGTTGATCAGATGTATAAATTATACTGCTTACATGCACGTTCTTTGGGATTCTGTTCGGTGTAAATGAGTCCTCACGCAAGTGTACGTGTTCGTGATTAGCGTGGTAAGCTTGGCCAAGTTTTAATATATCGAACCCAAAGGAGACGAGGATTTGAATGATAATTCGTTATTTCAATTGGCTAGCTAACAAAGCAATAAAAGACAAGGGTATCCATCATCTACTAATTTGTCAAAAGAGTAAACTACCTATCACCTTGTGTTCGCAAAGTGAGCAAATGTGAGGAAATGTGCTAGTGTACTATCCTATGTTTCGTGAGTGAAGTATCATTTTATCATTCAATGAGATTGTGTATAATCAATGGACAAGCCTCTCTAACATGCAAAAAGATTTCCCTAATACATATTAAAGTCTCTAATTGTTCATCTAATTCACTAAAGATAATTCTCACTATCTTAGGAATTTCATCAAACACTTGATATGCATTGACCTTAATACAAGAGAATTTAGGAAATAAGCTCTACTTTCGCAAGAGACTAACTCCCTAATGGCCCTATTATCATCTACACATGCAAGCATTCATACAAACCTTCCAATTAGAGAATTGATCATACAACAATTCAAATCATTCAAAAGATCAACATATCACTTCACTACTCCATAGGCATCATACACTAACACATAAAGAAATTAGCTCATGGCTAATTGAGTAAACTTAAGAACAATTATGCTAGGAACATTCATCATTAAGAAAGAAATGTAAAGAAATTTACCTATTACAATGACAATTGGAAAGATACTATTTACCTCTAAAATGCTAACTTGAAATCAGACAAAGGAAATTGAAATTCTATCGGTGAGAATGTAGCCTACAACCAGACGAGCATGCAGGAATAAACGGATCGACGATCACTACGGTAGATCAAAAGTTATCTAAGAATTTGTGAGAAGAACTATTAAGAAACCTCCAAGTAACTACCTCACTCTCTCTCTAATCTAAGAAATGTGTCTTGGATTATGACTTGGCTCCTTTGAGAATCTGATCTTAAGAGTATTTATAGTGCCCACAATGCTTGGTCCAATATGCCCCTCATTAAACGCGCGAAAAGACGAAACTGTCCTTCGAAAATGGAACAACCGAGCCATCGCACGATCTCCAGCAGGTGACCGCACGAACCAAGCTCGTGTGAGTGTTCGTGCGGCTCGTCGTCGCCCGAACCAGAAGTTCGGCGCACGAACGTGGCCCATGGTCGCACGAGTCTGGCCTGTGATCGCTCGAACCCGGCTTCGACTTGTGCGATCGATCCTCAACTTTTCGTTTTCTTCATATCTTGAGTTCTAGAGCTCCGATTGACTCGATTCTTTTTCCATTGCGACCCTCTCTTCGAACTCTTCGACATGGTATCACATTTGTCTTCATTGGATCAACTCACATTTTCTGAACTTTTACGAACTTGCTCGTCTCTTCCTCGTTTTGCTCGTTTTCACCTATAATCACAACTTTCTAGCCAAAAAGGGTTAATAGCACAATTTATACCATATTAGGGCTAAATATGATCATAAGAACATCAAAACCATATAGAAATGGTTACAAAAACATGCAATTATGACCCTAATCACACCCCCAAACTAGATTGTTGCTCGACCTCGAGCAACGAAGCGATAAGATAGGGGAATAATTGTATCGATGAAGCATCAAGAACAAGATCAAATGCCATAGAATCATAGCTCAATATCAAACAAGTCTAAAATTCAATTTCATCAAATCAACAATCAAAATCGAATCAATGAACAAATAGTCAAATCAACAAGTCATGATCCTCACATAGAAGTGTATAGCTAATCTCTCAAGTGTTTGAGGTTCTCTCAATCTTCACACAATGATACAAATACTACCATAAGCTTGGCTCAAGTCTCAAATTCTCCACCACTTAGAATGACAAATCATTCACAAATCATTGAGGACTTTCATAAGGTTGTAATGTTGGCTCTTTCGTAGGGAAGGATAGATATGGATTAGAGTGACTAAGTATGATTAGTAAAGCATAGAAGGAATCAAATAATAATCATTCATATCTTCATGCAATTGTGCACATTCTTCATGCTTATCCAGATCACACTTCAAGATCATTCTTCCCTTCTTTGCAACTTTTAGCCATACTCACAACAAAGGTCAACTTGACCATATTTTCAACAAAAGTCAACTTTTTCTCATGCTTTGCTAGCACTTGCCTTTTTTTTCAAAAATTTCAATCCATGCATAAAATTCTTCATATCTTCCACTTTAGGCCACCATGTTCTTCATCATATCACCAATCTTCCTTCCTTCTTTTCACTCTACTAATCATAGGGACAAGAGAGTTCCAAAAAGGAAGGAAAATGGCTTAAAGTGTGGTTAGCCAAAGGAAAGGTCTAAAGGCACAAAATGGTAAGCAATGGATAATAATATCAAGGTAGGCTCATAGGGCAAAGTAGCTCAATGTAGATCAAAGATGGCCTCAAATCATATCATGTGAAATCAATGTCGAATGTAGTTTTAAACAAGACTAAAGCCAAGTTCTAGAGTAAAATGTACATGTGTGGACTCACATCAAGAAAAATGTCATCCGTTCAAGATTGAAACGGGCATAAATGGCTCAAAACCTCACGGGTATAGGGTGATCATGACTTATCTCATATAAAAAATGCTCATATCATCAAAATCTCAAGTATCATCAAATCCATAGCACAAAAGACAAGATAAGAATCAAGTCATAACTCTACTACATCCAACATGAAATTTCAACTCATCCACACAATAATAGACATATCTCATGCCACACTACTCAAAGCTTAGCAACAATTTGGCCAAAAATAACAAGCAAAACAACCTAATCATAAGCATAAGGTCAAAACATCATACAAGCACTCAAAATCATCCTAAATATAGCATTGCGAAGAGAATGGCAAAACGATCACACCCCCCCAAACTTTTTTGGACCATAAGTCTAAAAAGTTTGGCAAAGAGGTGAAGACAATATCAAGCAATGCATACGAATTAAGCACAATCAATAGAAGCATCATAAATCCTAAGATCAAATCATCAATAATCCATCAATCATCTATCAAATACCAAGAAGACTAAGCTACCTAAAAAGAAATACCACACTCATCAAATAAAATCATTACAAACCAAAGTTCAAATCCTAACAATACGAGATAGAAGGCATGATAAGGGAAGGAAAATTAGTTACCCATCCTTATGAAGTTAGATATAAATCGTCACTTCACGAAGGGGGGTCCATCGGTGGATAAGTGAAATGCCCTTCACCAATATGCCACCGCATCATAGCTCGTTGTGCTTCCAAGATCTCCTCAATGTTTGTCCCCATTGTGTTCATGTTATTGCTCATTGTGTTCACGGTCCTATTAACGGAGTCCACAGTGGTGTTGAGGGAATGATAATTGTCAGTGAGCCTCGTGACATCGGAACGTAGACACGAATACTCATTCTTAAGGTCACCAACATCAATCCTCAAAGATTGAACTTCATGCCCCCATTCATTGAATGTCAACCCTTCAAACACACGAAATCCTTCTTGCTCGAAAGGGTTTTCCTCTTGCATAGGCTCTTCCTCCCCAACATGCTCTTCTTCTTGTGCTTGAGAACTTGAAGCACCCCTTGCTCTTTTGTTCATCCTTTGATGAAATTGTTCCTTAAAGTTAATGTGCTCGGGTGTATTGAGCTTCAAATTCTCGTTCTTCTTGATTGTGAGTAGCTCATACTCAAGTAAGGGAAAGAGGTCATGAATATTTCGCCCTACAACACAAACCACTTTCACCTTCCTCTTAAACTTCTTAGACCTTATCAAATATGCAACACCAATCAATGCGCCCATTGCACCTTCCCTTTCGGGTGAAGAACAAGTCCTTTGAACAATACATGCAATTAATCCTCCATAGGCGCAATTAGTCCGCACATGTTGTTGACTAAGATTCTTCAAAAGATAGGCCCCGAAGTCCACCTTTTTAGAAGTGAGCATCGAATGCAAGATATACAAGTCATCACTTCTCACCCTATTCGGCTCAACTCTAGCAAAGACCGTGTTTGCTATGATCCGGTGAGCATAATACAATATAGGATTGACAAGGCTAGAGGACTTAGAAAATTGAGGATTGAAGTTCTCATCATCGCTAATCCTTCTCCATATTTCTTGAGCTCTAGTAAACCTTTCCCATGCATAGAAGTTTCCTTTCTCAACATTTTCTTCACACCCAAAAATCTCATTGATTTGATTTGTGGTCATGACATAGCTCTCATTCTTGATCCGAAATCTTGCTCGAATCGGAACTCCATCCACTTCTCTCACTTCGAGTGTGCTCAAGAATTCAATGTTTAACTCCTTGCATGAGTCAAAATGTTGGAGATCAAGCAATCTGCTCCATCCGATATTAGCAAACAACTCTTCAATGTCATTCCCAAAGTTACACTCTTCTGAGGATCTCCTATCATAATATCTCCCCGCTTGGAAATCAATACCACAGACTTGAGCAAATTTCAAAAAGTAGCTCCTTTTCTCCTCAAAGAACAATTCATAATGTGTAGGTGATTCTCCACACTCTTTAAGACACTCTTCCTCATATATTGGATCATTCCATTCTTTATTAGATCTTGAGCTCGAAACCTTGCTCTTACCTTTTCCTCTCTTAGACATAGTCTACAAGAAATAAGCTCAAAGCATGATATATGAAAAATGAGGCTCAATCAAATACACTTCTAGAAGAATTATATACATGAGCAAAGAGAGAACACTACACTCAATTCATTATCAACTACATTCACCAAGTAAAATGGATTGAACATAATGAGCTTAATTCTAGAATCAAGGGAATCATGCAACTTATAGTCATGCCAATGTCATATCAATGAAACCTCAAATAAGCAAAAATCATAGGTGAATCAACATCATTAACTCAACCTAGCATCAATATACTCATGCTCATTGACAAATAGCACAACAATAACTTGACAATCCAATTTTAGCATAACATTTCCAAAAATTCGTCACTATGCCTACACTAAAAAATCCAATCATCAATTAAGTCCATAATTCACAAAATTAGCATGCAATTGGGTCTCCCATGGATTACTCATCAACAATGTAGCATTATTTCATCAACAATTGCTCAAAATTAAACTAGAATAAAGAAATCCCCAAACTAAGCTCAAGAACTCTAAAAATTAAATTTCTCATTCTAGACAATGCTACCATGGAATTTCAATAAAATTGCAAGAAATAGAATGAAGAGAGTTAAAAGAACATACCTTTGGAAGGAATTGATGAGAAAAATTGTAGAAATTGAGATATGGAAATGTTCTCCAACTTTCTCCTTCTTGGTGTTGAGAGAATATGGAGTGCAAGAGTGAAGAGAGAAGTGTGTGTTTGTGTGTGGAATAAGTGGGAAATGAAGACAAAGAGTAAGTGGACAAACCTAGGGAAGTGTGGTCAAAGTTGGACAAAAAATTGGTCAAATTCGGATTCACAAGGTGCCATACGATCCAAACCTACGGCCACACGAACCGGGATCGTGCGAGAGTTCGTGTGGACCGTCGTCACTCGAGCCAGCAAGCTTGTCGCACGAACCGGACTCGTGCGAGAGTTCGTGCAAACCACTCTCGCCCGAACCAGTTAGCCGTCGCACGAACCGAGCTTCTGGGTGCACGAATCCATGCCAATGGGTGCACGAACCCAAGCCCTTTTTACACCACTTCGATTTTTCATCTCTTTTCACCTTTTTCAAGCCATTCTCTTCCATTTTCCTACACAACACAACTTAAAACTCCACATGTAACATAAATGGTCACACCCCCCAAACTTTTTCGGATCAAAAATCCTAATAAAGTTTGGAAAGAGTGATTAATCAAGAAACTCAAGTTCAATAAACCATGCACAATCCATATCAATTCCCACAACAAGTATATCTCAAAACCTTAAACAAAATATGCTCCTCAAATCTATTCTTGCACAAAATAGCACAAAATCCAAAAAGAGCAATCAAAGCACAAAATCATGAGCTAAAAATGGCATTCATGCTTCTACCCCTAAATTCAAAAAGCAAAACTAATCAACACAAACAATAAAGGATACGAAAAGGATATAAGGGTGGGTTGCCTCCCACCTAGCGCTTGGATTTAACGTCCCCTAGCCGGACGCTATAAAGCTCAAGTGACATCAAAATCAATAAGGGTTGAGTGACTTACATCACTCAACTTCCTTCTCCAAAAACATCCCTTCTTCACCACATTTTTCACCACTTGCGTTACCCCCTTATCTTCATTCACCTTTTTTCTCTTTTCGAAAAGATCATCAACACAAGGTTCACTCTTAAGATCAAGAATGTTGTCTTTTGCCTTTTCATCACTTTCCATCCCATCTAGCATCACTTTGTTCAATTCTCCTTCAATCTTCTTTGGGGAACTCTCGGAATTGTCATGGATTGAAAAAGTAGCTTTTTCACCATTCATTCCAAGAGTAACCTCTCCTCGCTTGATATTAATCAACGCGTCCGATGTAGCAAGAAAAGGTCTCCCAAAGATGATAGGATTTCGAACATCTTCATCGATATCAAGTACAACAAAATCAACGGGATAAATGAACTTCCCCACATGAACAACCACATCTTCTATCACCCCTCTAGGCTTCACTTTAGAACCATCGGCCAATTGCACATTAATCGTTGTTGGCCTCAACTCATGTAAGCCCAACTTTTC
>JAPKLY010003282.1:0-19462 GCA_026898435.1 Prunella vulgaris | reverse complement strand
TCTTGAGCTACATAATCCTGAAGGAGATCACGAAATCCGGTCATGTGCCTGGAACATCCTGAGTCCAAGTACCAGTCCTTCATCAGATCCTCCTTCTTCTTTTTGTAGCCCGCAGTGACCTGAAAAGAATCAGGCCTCAGGTACCCATCTCGTATTGGGTCCTACTGAGTCAGCCATACCCTTCGGGATCCAGATTTGTCTGACAATTCTGACAGCATCAGAAGTGTAGACCTGTTTCCCTGAAATGTCAACATACACAGTTCTCTTCTTCCTTTGTGCCTGGGAAGTTGAGGGTGTATGGGTGTCAGCCTGAGATACAGGAGCCCTAGTTTGATTTCTGGGGGTGGGCCTCCTGTTTCTTCTTGACCTGGGTGCATTGGGCTGAAGCCTGTCCTGAGAAGGAGCAGCTCTGGCCTGACCTCTTGGCACATGAGGTCTGGTCTGAGTGTTTCTGGAGTCAGGTCTCCATGGCCTTTCAGAAACCACCTGGTTTGTCCTTCTTCTTAGAGAATTGGGACGCTCCTGATGGGTTCTGTGCCTTGTCTGAGGAGTCTGAAACTCAGTAGCCCTAGGTCTTACCTGAGGTCTCCTTAGTCCTGAGTTCCTTTTGTTCTGAGCATTTCTAGGCTGAGCCTGAGAAGTGCTAGGAACAAAATTCTTCCCAGTTTGAGGATTCCTAGGTTGGACCTTGGAGTTCCTTTGGTCTGTCTTCCTAGACTCAGTATGAGAAACTTTGACCTTTTCCTTAGGTTTTTGTCTTGCTTTCTCAGTTCTTTGCCTGACAGGTTCAGCAGGCATTTTCTCCTTCCCTTTGCCTTTGTTCTGATGAGCAACACTGAAGCTCTTGTCATCAGTTAGGGCAGGGACAAACTTTTTCTGAGAGTTGCTCCCTGAAACACCTCTCTTTTTCTTGCCCTTTGGGTCTTTTGAGGCATCATAGCCTAACCCAGCTTTAGCACCATCAGTCAGCTGAGAGAAACTTGTCAACTCATCAACCACTTGGGTAGATGTGTATAACTTCTTCAGCTTGACTTCTAAATGCCCATTGGTTTCTTTCAGGGCCTCAATTTCAGTGGTGTATTGAAGCATTAATTCTGAATGAGCTTTATCTTTTGAAATCAGCTCAAGATCCCAAGCAGTTTGCTCAGCACAAAGGCGAGCTTGCCACTCAGTTTCGAGCATCATTCTTAAAGCAGTTCGCTCAATTATCAGTTGTTCCTGAGCAAGGAACAAATCAGTATCACGAGTCTCAATCAGCGAGCTGATGACACCCTTCAGTCTTTCTACCTCCAGTGGAGCTTCATCATGCTTATTCTCAGCATTAAGTAGCTCCTCCTGAAGATGTACTAATCTGAGGGCTTCCACAGTGTCTCTTACTCTGAGAGACTCAGTTAACTGATCGTTCTTCTCACTCAGTTTTGCGTTCACATCCACTGTGTGAGAATGAGTCTCCTGCAGCCTAGAGAAGTCAACCATCAATTGCTCTAGGGCGAGCTGAAGGTCGAGTTCTCCTACTGAATCTGAGCTAAACTCAGGTGCGTGATCAGGAGAAGAGGCAGAAGAACATACCTCATCATCTGCCATCAGGCAGAGGTCATCATACTCCTCATCTGAAAAGAGTTCAGGAGACCGGCGTCCAGGGCCATCTGATTCTGAGGAATCCTCAGCTAGCAACGCTCTCCGGTCTGAAGCCCTGAGCTCTCTTTTGGCTCTTCGATCTTCTCGCTCACGAGCACTGAGCTCCGGATAATCATACTGATAATGTCCGGACTTTTTGCAGTGGTAGCACTGATCTGCATCAGATGAAAGTTTCTTGTCAGTGTACCTTTTATCAGAGGATTCCCTCCTGCTCCCTGATGATCTTTCAGGTTTGGAGCTGGATCTTCTGGGCTCATCCTCTCTCCTCTTTTCATCTCTGCGTCGCTCAGGCTCATTGCGATCCCTCCTGGAATCTGAGCCTCTTCTTTCTTCTCTCCGGGGGCTAGATCTCCTGGGGCTGGAGTACCTGCGATCACGGGTGTCAGTATAAAATTTCTTATACCTGCCGAAACGAGAGTTCAGTTTCTCGAATCGTCGTGCCATCAGGCTGTACTCCAAGGCTAGCTCATCTTTGTTCATGTCTTTCAGAGACTTGGAGCCAGATCCAGCCTCAGGCTCAGGAGTAGCTTTAAGAGCCACGCTCTTTTCCTTTTCAGATGTCTTCTCCTCACCAACTTCCTCACTGATAACACCCATCTTCTTCCTCTTATCAAGGTCAAATTCTAGAGCCTTTAACTCAGAGAATAGGTGTGAGTGAGTAATGTTTGTAAGGTCCTGAGTGTTTTTCAACAAAATTACTCCTGTGTCCCATCTTTCAGGGAGACAGTTCAGGATTTTAGAAGACACCTCCCTCTTGGGAAACTCCTTCCCAAGGGTTGCTAGCTCGTTCATCATCTTAATGAATCGAGCTTCCATCTGATCGATGGACTCTCCCTCTAGCATCTTGAAGGCCTCAAACTTCCTGATTGCGAGATCTCTCTTGTTTTCATTAATCTTTTCAGAACCTTCGCTCATCTCCCTCAGAGTATCCTCAGAATCTTTTCAGAACCTTCCCTCAGATCTCTCTAGCATCTTGAAGGCCTCATCTTCCTGACCGAGTTCTCGTAAGAAACGGTGTGGAGTATAATGTTCTTGGCAACATTATTCAGTCCTATTTGCTTAATCTGATAAGAATTAAGCGCGGACCTCTCCACTTCTTCATCTCCGGCGGCTGGAACAGGGACATTGCCAGCAACAGGCCAAGTCGTCTGAAGATTTCTCATAAATCTGATTGGGCCATGTTCAATCACCTATGGCATCTGATCATGGATAGAATAGAGATGTGCGAGTACCCTGAATTTCCAATAATCATAGTTGTCAATAGAGAATTCAGGAAGATTGCCCTCGAGGCGTTTAGAACCTGATGCCATGATATGCAGTTTTTTTTTTTTTAGAAACAAGATCAGTTCAGTAGACCACCAAAAGTTTCTCCTCAGAAACTGTTGATAAACAAAGTCAGTGATCTGTTGAACCACTGCTCTGATACCACTTGTTGGTCCCGAAATGAGTTAAATCAGTGTATGGGGGGGGAATACACTGATTTCAGAATTTTCTGAAAGACTCAGAAAAATGCTCTAACGTACTCAGTCAGAATTCTCTGAAGTACTCAGTATGTTGAATGTCCGCAGGGGCAGCAGGGACGGTTCAGTAACGAGTCAGATAAGCTGAGTAAGAGTAAAGTGCTCGGAGACTCAGTAGAGATAACAAACCTACTGACTGCTCGGAAGCGAGTCAGTTGGACAACTATCTCAGTGAGTCAGAGTACGTGCGGAAAGTGAGCCCTTTGATTCTACTCGTTTTAGTTTTTGAAAACGTTTTCTCTGAGTTGCTTAGTAAATTGGTGATTAAGGCTGAGTGCACAGTATTCAGATTCAGGATGATTGATTCAGTCCTGAAGTTAAAACCAATGCAGTATGTTCAGTTTAATATGATGACATTTATGATCCTGAACAAAACAGTAAATCAGCACACAGGGGACTTTTTAACGTGGTTCGGAGATAACCAACTCCTACGTCCACGACCTGATTTAACAGGAAGCTATCCTCAAAACCCTGAGGATAGGTACTTGGGTTTTACGTGCCAAGGGACACGAATAGCCAACTTCCTCTCTTAGGAACTGACCCCTGGGCGTTTTACAAGTCCCAGTCCTTCTAACCAACCTATCTCACACTTTGAGAGGTTTGGTATTCTGGTTTCCAACTAAGATAGCTCTAGCAATACAAATCAGTGCTAAATATTAGAGCTATCGATCTAAGCAAATACAGAGTGAATCCTACTACAACACTAGGGAAATTTAATTGCAGAGTGTTGTTTATGATATGCTTTGTGTTCTTGGATTCTTGAGAGTTCTCTTGGAAATTTCCCGTTAACCTTGTATGGGTGCAAGGTTCTCCATATTTATAGGCGAGATTCAAAATAGATCCGTTGGAGGAGATCAAATCAAATCTTTCCTATTTTAGGTAGATTGCAGGCTAGAAATACTGTTTGACCTACCCGCCATGCTTATTCTGGCAAGTTGTCACATCACCTGCAACCTTTTGAGACGCATTAAATGCCGCATTAAATGCTGCGCAGACTCCGTGCTTACGTGTTGAAAGATCATTGGCTCTCCGTTATAACGGCTAGTTGACCTTCAGACATTTATCCTTCCTCGTACATTCAATGCTCTGAGTCTCTTGTAATAACTCAGTCTGAACGTGTGCCTTCATGGAGTCTTACTGACATTCTTTTTGTCTCTTGTCCCATAGCATAAATAACCTTTCTGCTTTGGACTGACATGATTCAGGTATTCTGAACCACAGCCTAAGTCAGGTCCTATGTGCATTCAGCACAGCCTGATAGGTTATTCAGCTCAGTATGTGTTACCTTTTTCCTTCGGACTTACAGGATTCAGGTAAACTGAACCAAGGCCTAAGTCAGGTCCTATGTGCATTCAGCACAGCCTGATAGGTAATACTTACTCTTCACTGACTGAGTTCTGTCCTGAACATGCTTAGTGTATTCAGTAGAAACATCAGACAATGGTACTTCAGGATTAACTTCAGGAAGAATCAGCAGGCTTCGATCTTCAGCTTCAGAACAGACAATCTTCAGCGAGACTGACTGACTTCTTCAGAATGGTTTACGCTTCAGACTTTAGTAAATTGGGTCGACTCCAATATTCTTCAGTCTTCAGCACGGTCCTTCTGTACTGAATCTCTAACCTAACTATCCTGAACTATTTTATCCTGAACACTATACTTAGGCAAATTCATCAGGGGTTTTGGGATCTAATCAAAATACCAAGATTGTCCCAACACAAGCATTCATACAAATCATTAAGAAGAGAACTAATCCATCAAGATCACTAATTCATTCATAGGATTAACAAAAACTAAATTCACCATAGTATTCATACAACCATGCAACAAGGATATTAGCCCATGGCTAATTGATGGAACAAAACAACAATTAACATTCTAATCATCATGATTATGAACTAAAACAAGAGAATTAAAGGAAAACTTACCATATGAAAAAGAATGGAAATACAATCACCAAACCTTGAAAAGCTATCTCTAAATCCAGAGTGCAAAATACAAAATTGAACCATATAAATATAGCTTGGATCGAGATAAGAACGCAGGAACAAACAGATCAAAATTCCGACGGACGGATCAAAAGTTATGGTAGAAAGAATATTGAAATCAAACTAAGAACCCACTAAGTAACTTCTAATCTCTCTCTAAAACTACCTACTTCTCTCTCTAATCTAATCCAAGAAAATGTAATAGTGATGGAATGCTTGGAAATCTGATCCTTAAGGTATTTATAGTGCCCACAATATTTAGTACAAAGTGTCCTTCATTAAACGGGCGAAAAGATGAAACAGCCCTTCAAAGTTGTGAAAAACCGAACTGGCGCGCGATCACATGGAGGTGGACGCGCGATCAAGATTGGGCGCGCGTGTGTGCGCCTGGTAGTTGCGTGTTCCAGAGATCCAGTACACGATCCCGTGCTTGTAGGCGCGCGATCCCGACTGGCTTCGTTCGGTCGATCCTCAACTTCCTCATTTTCTTCATATCTTGAGTTCTAGAGCTCCGATTGACTCAATTCTCTTTCCGTTGCGACCCTCTCTTTGAACTCTTCAACATGGTATATCATTTGCCTCCATTGGATCAACTCAAAAATTCTGGATTTTTACGAACTCGCTCGTCTTTCGCCGATTTTGCTCGTTTTCACTACAAAACACAACTTTCTAGCCAAAAAGGGTTAAATGCACAAAGTACAGCATTTTAGGGTCAAACAATTATAACCCTAATCATCCATGCTTAGCTTTTTTGGTTCATTGATCACTTCATTTGTGACCCTGAAATTTGGAGGGGGCTGTAGAGTATTTCTTGTGTTAGAATACAAGAAATTCTCACGGTTTCTTAAGTTAGGATAGTACTGATTTTGAGGAATCTTTTGATAATTTCCAAAGTTCTGATTCCCTTGATTTCCCACATATTTTGCTTCTTCTGATATGACTTGATCTATCCAAGCATGATTCGTCTTTTAAGCTAAAAGGCTTTCCATTTGAGTGCTTAATGTGCTTATTTGAGATGTGAGTTTCTCGAACACATCTGTTCCATTTAATGCAGCTAATTTCTTGATATATCTCCTTTCTGAAGTCCACTGATAGCTATTTAAGGCCATTTCATCCAATAGTGCAAAGGCTTCATCCGGTCTTTTAGAGAGAAGTGATCCACCAGTTGACTAATCTACTATCATTCTTGTTCGCGGTTCCATTCCTGAGTAGAAATAAAAAATTTGTTGTTCTGGTTGAAATCCATGTTGAGGGCATTTCCTCAACAACTCTTTAATACGATCCCAAGCATCATAGAGAGGTTTCTCATCTCGCTGCATAAACTGAGTTATCTTTCCTTTTAACCTCAATATTTTTACTGGTGGGAAGAATTTCATCAAGAATCTTTATACCAAATCATCCCAAGTAGTTATAGAGTTTGGTAATTGAGAATGGTACCAGTGCTTTGCCTTATATTTAAGAGAAAATGGAAACAAATGAAGATGAATTGCTTCTTCCGGGACACCATTGTACTTAACCGTTCCCGCAACTTCCACTACATGCTCTAGGTGTGCGTTTGGATCTTCTGATGGAAATCCCCCAAACTGATTTTGTTGCACCATCTGAATTAATGGAACTTTTAGTTCAAAATTGTTTGCATTTAATGGCGGGTGGTGTATAGTTCCATCAAATCTCCTACCAACTGGCCTAAAATAATCATTTATCGGTCGCTGATCTGCTTCTGCTGGTGCAGGATTCTGGACAGGATTCAATGGGTTTTGACCATTTGGAGGTACATTATTAATGTTCTCATTGTTATTCTGGTTTTCCTCCATCTCACCAAGCAAATTCCTACGAACCTGATTATTACGAGGACACGTGGCTTCAATCTCAAGGTCCAATAATTCAAGATTTCTTCTACTTGAGTGTGTGTTCATAAACTATACTGAAATTCAATAAACAAAATTAAAACACATAATTATAAGACTTAAATCAAAGATAATAAAATGCAATTTTTTCTAGAGTAAAAATAGGTTATTAATTACAATATCACCATATTTGCTAGTCCCCAACAACGGCGCCAAAAATTTGTTCGCTAATAATTTTTTGCTTAACCACAAGTGAACGGCGTAGCTTATAGTATATAGGCGAGCACGAGTATCGTATCCACAAGGACTAGACTAAGTGAGTACCACAACTTTTCTAACCAAATCTTTATCTAGTAAATCACAAATTGAGTTATTGGTTTTAATAAATTCAACATGAAAAATACCTCTAATCGAAAATAATTTTTAATTCTAAATTCTACTCAAGCAACAAAGAGTTTTATGAGAAAATATCAATATGAAAGAGTAGATTCTAGGACATATGATTTCATCTAGATCAATTCGCATGCGATAGTTTGAATAAATAATTTAACATATATCAATGCATGTGAGAGTAATCACGTAATTAGATTAAATTACCTCTCGGTCTCCTTAACCCGTAGATTAATTATCAAGGTTTGTAATCACTACTTCACTTTGAAATAATTAACTCCTGCATTCCTAAGATTATATTCTCCCTTCGTTTATCACAGATTTCTCAATCAAGTAGCATAAACAAATCAAGCAATCCTATGATCTAAACAGCATGATATCCCTCTCGGGCTCAAACAATTCAATTACATGTACTTAATAATCGAATCACAGTATAAAAGGATGCTAGAACAATTATCAGAACGTAAATTAAATATAAAAACCAATCCTATAACGAAAATCTCTAAACTAATTTCATGCCCTAGAATCTTAAAAGAGTTTAGCTAGAAGAATTCATATGTAAAATAAAATAAACGATAAACTTATTGATTGATGTGGTGCTTCACGTCCTTCTGCTATGTTTTTGCTTCGTACCTCCGGCTCTCCTTCTCTCAATATGTGTCTTCTGCTCTCCCTTTAATGTGTGCCCTACTGTTGTCCCCCTTTTATAAGGTTAGATCCCAGATTTTTATTTGTGGGAATATTCCTTGTATCTCTCCATATGATTTCCCTGTGATTTGCCAATTTCCAATCCTTAAATTTTGGCACAGAAATCTTAACTTCCAAAAAGTATATCTCAATATCTATTGGAGGAGATCACGTGCTCAAAGCTTTTTATTGTCTGGGCTTGTGATAATGTAATCTTATTTGGGGTGATTAGGAATACTTTGATAATTGATTATATCTCCACTTGTGAATCCAATTTTCTGTCAATGAACTTGCAGAAGATACGTCCACTCTTATGCTTGTATTGTACCAAGATAACTTGTATTTTCCGATTTACTCAATTCTTGACTCGTTGCAACCCTCCTTTCAATGAGCTTCAAATGTCATTGCTTTGAATTATTTTGCACTCACTATTAATGCTCGTTTTCACCTGAAAACACTCGAAATAACACTTCTTGTGCTATTCTTCAAGAACTCATTATATTACATCTTTTAATCTATAAACGAACATGACATTTAATTAAATGGCACGTATTTGAGTGTTAAATTCATTGAAAAACTCTGTTTATCAACTAATCAAAGCAGTGGCAATCCATCTGCTCTGATACCACTTGTTGGTCCCTTATAAGTTGTGAAGGTCTAGAGAAGGGAGGGATGAATAGACCTTCAGAACAATTTCAAACTTTTTAAGAAATGGGATATATAACCTTCAAGTACCTTCTATAAGTTAAAAATAACAATCTAAAAGTGTTATGGACCACAAAGGTTACAACTGTAGACTATGAAATTTACAGCAAGTTTCAAAACTTTTAAACTGAAAACAAACACCCTGTAGATAATACCAGAGTGGTTTACACACTTGAAGGTGTATTTAAAAACTCTAAATGGGCAGCGGAAAAAATAGTCAAAGTGTTAATAAACAACAATATGGAAAAGTGAAATTCACAGCTGAGTGACTAGAGAGTCTACAGCTGTAGATTCCAGTTCCTTGTGAGACACAAAGTTTTATGTAGTTTTCAAAGTAATAATGAATGTAACTGAATGTAAATATGCAATAAACAAAATAAAAAGCAAAATAAATAAGAGCAACAAGTTTTATAGTAAAAACGGTTACACCACTCAGGTGCCAAATTCACTAAGACAAGATCACAAAGATCAATTATAAATATTTCCCCCTCAGAACTAGATCTCACAAAGATTTCTAATCTAAGTAAAAGAAAATACTTAACCTATTCACTCAGAATACACAAACTCACTAAGAGTTTCAAATACCTCAAAAAGATAAATCTACACAAAGTAGAATATAAATAAAAATAAGTGAGGGAACAACAACAAAAATGTGATTCTTTCTAAGAAATCCTAACCAACTATCCTATGAATCACAAAGGAAAATAATATTTGATAAACTCTCTCAAAATATGTTGGATGTAGATTTGCTCAGAATGAATGCTTGCTTGCTCAAGTTGTTTTTATTGTTTCCTCTGAAATCCTCCTCTATTTATAGTGGAAGAGGCGTATCTTATCCGTTAAAGAAATTCAAAATTTTGAATTCTGGATAAGACTCATTTCTCTTTATAAATTTCTACATGTGTGAGGTGGTCCTCCCTTCACACAGAATAGTACTGGATGTACAATTTGTCTTTATCTTTAGAATCTGGTTCAACTTTGAAATTAATCTTCCAGACTTTAGAATAAGACCTTCCTTAAGTACTCCTAAATGAGTGCAAAGTTGCTTCACTAATCTGAGTTATAAGGGTCTTGATAACCTCTTAAATCAATGGTCTTGTACTTTAATCTTCAAACAATCTTCATGACTGTAGGTGTCCTTGATCTTTGGAACTTCAACTCCTGCAAAATCATGTCCAACCACAAGTAGGGGCCATTTTATTGTGAAAATTAAATGTAGGGGCAAACACCATTTTCAATAAAAAAAAGGGTAAAAATTACTTTTCTTAATCTTTAATTACTTTTTCCTGATTATGCCGACGTCTACAGTGACCTATACCACTGCTACAGTATCCTACTCTGACAAGCTACAGTACTTTAATTCAAATTTTAAACGCTGCAGTATGGTATAAATAAGCAAACTATAGTATAATCGATAAAACTATAGTATAAACGAATAAACTATAGTACACTAAAGAACATTATAGTATAAATAATCATATCAAGTTCATGCAATAGTACAACAAACTAATCCACAAATACATCAATAGTATAACACACTAATCCACTACAAATAATTACAATAAAAAATACAATATTTCTATTTTAAAAAATGAGCATCATGATGAAATAAAAACTCACATTTCCTTTTCTTTCCTCTCGGCCCAACACTCCATATAGTTTGCAGTGTCGGGCCAACCACATTCGACGGTAGTGTAACGTATAGATATTCATCATCGCCTCACCGACGACTAGACACAAATTGACCAAAATAGACATTCAAACATCAACAAAGAAAGCACACAAGCCTAAGGACACGAATCACATTGATGATTCAGTGAATAGATATTTTGAGATTGAGAGACTTGTACACTAAGCTTTCCAGCTTCCGTTCCTCTTTCAAGACATTGCAACAGCCGACTCCTCATCATCAAATGGAGTTGTTCGTTTGCAGTTTCTTGCAGACCATGAAGTTCCAGAAACCAACTGACCCGGTCATCTCCCATAGGCTCAGAACTATAACCAAATAATAAAATATCAAATACATCATAATTTGATATAAAAAATGAATCATCAAAGTCTTTAAACACAAATCAATAACACAGCCTCAATCAAAGAATACTCATCAATATCAACTATTAACACCAATTGAATTGCTTTATACACTCATATGTACAAAATACTTTAGTTACTTGTATAATCAAACACATACTATAAAGTGAGGCGTCTAGAGTAATTTTGTGTGTGTTAATAGCATGACAGAAATACCAATTCATCCCATCTTTAGCTAGAGGATTAATCAATTCTAGCTAGTTCTTAAACAACTACAAAATCTATACAATTAACTAAAATTATAAACTACAACATAGAAAATAAGACTGAGATAGGAACTACAAGAACATAGCAACATTCATCAAACAAGAAATTATCAATAAATTGTGAGATATAACCATAAAACAGAGTAATGATCCAAATAATAAATAAATTTCAGAGCAGAAAACTACCTTTCATTCCACCAATTGTGCAATAAAGCATAAAATTATTGAGATCAGATCAGAATCAGGAGCCTCCCCTCACGAGCATAGAATTTCAATTACAGGAGCCTTCCCTCAGGAGATCAGATCAGAATCAGTATCGATTACAGCATCAACAAGCTCCTCCTCGTTAATCAGCATCTGTAGTTGCATCAACATCTTTAGGTTAGTCACAAGTTGAAGACCAAATATGACCAATATGCACAAATAAGTAGATCAAAGGAATAATACTTAATTTGATAAACAAATTTCTTTTAAAAGGCCAAAACGCAAAAAGATCATTACCTCATAACTACCAAATAGATCATATCCAGTAAAAACTCAGCACCGGAAAGACGAAGACATATATTGAAAAGCAAAAAAGGACTCAGAATTTCCTCCTCTTCTAACTAAACACTACCACCCACCCACCCACCCCTTTCCGAAAATAAACCCCATCAAAACAAGAATACAGAAAAGCAACAGGATATCACCATCAGTATAGAACTAATGTCTTCATTTTTTTACCTCAAAATGCAACCTTTTATCATGCTTAGTAAGGGAACAATCCACGTTTCACATTCAATTGCAACAAGGGAGACTAAATGCATCTAATAAAAGTAAAATGTAGCCCATTTTGAACAATCTTGATAATCAAACATTACCTTATAAAAAATGGAAGCACACCTTACATTTCTCTGAGAAGATAAATATCTGGAAAATAGTAAAGGGACCAAGGAAAACAAATAGATCTTGAACAAATCTATTTAAACGAATCTATTTAGAGCGGCATACCTTGACTCTACTGAAATCGGTATCCACCACCAATAAATGGCGCACCATTCGTAACCTCGGCGGCCAGAAATGCAAATCAGGCCTTTCACCATGACTTACGCTCTGGTTTGGGCGTGTCTGGTGCGTCTAGAGGTAGAGGCGGTTCCTGACGATGAGCTGAAATACTTCTGATTTGCAACCGACTGCCACAGATGGCTGAATCCACCGCTTTCGATGACGTGTTTTGTTAACTATTTAGCATTCGTGAAGGCGGAATCGATGCACAGATCGTTGAAAGGAAATGATGGATTTCTGGTGGCGGCGGATCGACACGCCTATTCTGATACTCACGGCCTCACCTCCAAAAATTTACCACCGCCGTCCACATTCGCTCACCACCGTGTTCCACCTCATCGTTGTAGCTCCTGTTTCACCGCATCGAATGACCCCGTTCAAAACCCCCCAAATCGGATACCTAAATAAAGCTCTAAATGAGAGGGAAAAAACCCCTCAATTTATTTGGATATCAAACTCCGGAAAATATTTTAAATTTTGACCGGAGTAATTCCTGTTGAGAGAGAGAAAGTTTGAGAGAGAAAATGAGAAAGAGAAAGAGAAAGATTGGGTGTGAAAGTGGACGGTTTAATTGGGTTTGATTGATATATACAGATTTTTATATTTTAAATTATGATATTAATTAATTGGTCTTAATTATTATTATTAATTCTAATCTGCCCTTCTGTGTAATTGAATTAAACTAGAGTCCTAGAATGCATATATGTTTCAAAAAGTGCCCCTCTTTGTGTTTATTTCTACAATATATGTACAAAATATATATGTTTTGATGTCATCAAAATCTAATCAAATTAAGTTATTAACAATATAATCGCAATAAATGACCATATGTGCCGATCAATGGGCAAAGTGTCTGATTCATGACTCGTATGAATGCACTCGGGGTATTGGGTAAGCCGAAAGGTATGACCAATCATTCGAAAAGGGGCCTTTGCGGTTTTTGAAAGCCATTTTCCATTCATCACCGTGGCAGATGCATATTTTATGGTAGCCACTCTTCAAATCAAGTTTAGAGCATAAGATGACACTACTTAATTGATCCAAGAGGTCATCTAGCTGGGGAATGTAAAACATGTAACGGGCAATGATTTTGTTGATAGCCCGATATCAACACACATACGCCAATAATCCATTTTCTTGGAATAAGCAAGAGGGGACCACACACGGACTCAAGCTCTCGAGAACCAGCCCCTTGTATAATAAATCTTCAACTTGGCAATGAAGTTCCTCGTGCTCAGAAGGACTCATTCGGTAATGAGGTCGGTTGGATAGAGGAAACCCGATCAAATCTATGTGATGTTGCATATCACGCAGAGAGGTAAGCTTGTAGGGAGCTCATAAGAAAATACATCCACAAATTCATTAATAAGGGGCTGTAAGATAGGAGGCACCTCAGAGGGCATGACAATATCATGTGCAAGCAAAAATAATGTCACGGGAGCTATAGACATTTCATGTAGAAAACTCTTTGAAGATTGGAACGAAACACTACCAGTAGATGTAGGAGGCGGTAGATGAGATTTATGAGGGAGCAGTGTGAATTTCATCCCTAAAAAAAAGAACCTACATCTGTTCTTTCGGACGTCATGCATGACTTCACAATTGAATTGCCACAGTCTACCCAATAACATGTGGCAAACATCCATAGGGACTACATCGCACCAAACTGACTCCACGTATTTATCAGTAATTGAAAAATTAATCAAGACACGATGTTGCACAATGAAAGTGTTGCCCTTTTGTAGCCACTACAATTGATACGGTTGGGGGTAGGCAACAAGCTCAAGGGATGATTTGTCAATAACATCTGAGGAAGTCACATTTTCACAAGACCCAAAATCGATAATAAAGTGGTATACCTTTTTATTAAAAGTGCAAGAAGATTCAAAAAGGCAGTGACGTTGAATGTTATCGGTAAGGAGTAGGGGTGCAAGACAGGTTCTTTTGAGGATTAGTGTAGGTCCAGTGTCTCGATGCAAAAGCTCTTCATGAATATCAGGACTCTCATAATCTTCATAAGTGGGGGCAAGGTCAGAATCCACAGCTTGACCATCATCGAGTAGAAGATTATGAGCATTCCCATTTTTAGGGCAATTGGCCATACGGTTGCTAGGTTCACCGCAAGTAAAGCAAGGGCCCGTGCATGGTGGAATAGGGTTTTCGGAAGGGGTACCTTTCCGTGTAGGGGTATTCTGGGGTGTATGGCGTCCTTAGGGAAGTTAGTCTATAGTAGGTGGACGCGGCACTGAAGGCTGAGAATGGTGCGACAATTGTTGTTCATAAGCAAGGGCACGCTGGTGCGCCCCTGACACAAACATTAGGGACAATAGATTAAGCATGTCTTGGAATGGAAGGCGCAAACCCCCAATGTAACGCGAAACCAGTTGGTCCTCCGATTCATGAACCTCAGTTCTAGCCAATAACTGATAAAAATCCTCAATATACGCATCAACGAAATGAGTACCTTAGCGCATGTGTTATAGGTTTTAGTGCTAGATGCTTCATTGATACAATTATTCCCCTATCTTATCGCTTCGTTGCTCGAGGTCGTGCAATAATCTAGTTTGGGGGTGTGATTAGGGTCATAATTGCATCATTTTGCATTCATTTCTATATGGTTTTGATGAGTTTATGTTCATATTTTACCCTAATATGTTATATTTTGTGCTATTGACCCCTTGTTGGCAAGAAAGTTATGTTTATAGGAAAAATTAAGCAAAAAGGTGAAGAGATGAGCAAGTTTGATAAATTTCAGATTTGTTAACTCAATCTAAATGGTGCAAATGATATACCATGTGAAAGATCTTGAAAAGAGGGTCGCAACGCAAAAATAGTCGAGTCAATCGGAGTTCTAGAGCTCAAGATATGAAGAAAACAAGTTTGCCCGAAAATCAGGCTCCTGCTCGCGCGTCCGCAAGCTAAGCTCGCGTTTTTGGCGTCTGTTTGCGCGCTGAAGCCTCACGCAACCACAAGAAGGCCCACACGCGAGCTAGGCTTGCTCGCGCGCCACCAAGATGCTGCTCGCGCGATAGTGCGATTTTTCCACCAAATTAAGGGCAACTTCGTCTTTTCGCGCGTTTAATGATGGGAAAATTGGTATAAACATTGTGGACACTATAAATACCTCAATGATCAGATTTTCAAGCTTTTCATCATTATTCCATTTTCTTAGATTAGTTTAGAGAGAGAAATAGGTGGTTACCAATTAGATTAAGAGTTAATCTCATTGTTCTTTCTTCAATTACTTTTAATCTAGCCATTAGATCTTTAATCCATTTTTTTTGTATTGTAATCTCCATTGAATTTCATACGTTTCTACTGTTCGGTTTATATTTTTGAGCTTTGGATCAAGACTTAGCATTTGGAGGTTTGTAGCTTGTATTTTCATTCATCTACATTTGGTAAGTTTTCATTCAATTCTCTTGTCTTAGTTCTTAATCATGTTCTTTAGATTCTTAATTGTTGATTTCCATTCCCAATTAGCCATGGGCTAATCTCTTGTTGCATGGTTGTATGAATACTATGGTGTAATTTGGTTTCTTATTAATCCTATGCATGAATTAGTGATCTTGATGGATTAGTTCTCTTATTTGATGATTTGTATGAATGTTTGGTATGTTCAATTGAATAGTTTGAGCCTATATGAGTTAGCAACAAATGAGAATTGAGCTTATTCATAGAATGTCTTAGTTGAATGTTGTGCACACCAAGTGTTTGATTAATTGCTTTTATGATCAATGAGAATTGCATTTGAGCATAGACCTCTCAAATAGAGTATTGGGTGTTGTTAGAGAGATCTAGACACTTAATAGAGCCCTTTAGCTTGTGTTGTTAGAGAGATCTAGACACTAGTTAGAGAATTATCTTGATTAAGACACCAAGAGACCTTATGAATGTTAGGATGGATAGGATACTAGGTGAACCATAGTAGGAGTTACTCACATGCACACACATCCCACATTTGCTCATCTTTTTATAAGGTGATAGTTAGATTTTACTTTGCTTTGTTGAAGTAGATAGAATTCAAGACTTTTCTTGCTTTCCTAGCTATTAACCTTTGTAGACATTCAATGCTTGCTTGATATCGCATCGTTTCCCTGTGTTCGATATTTTTATTACTTGGTTAACTTGTCATGTATACGACGACCACGTACACTTGCGTGAGACACGAATTTGACAAACAACCATGCGGCGGTGCAACCATTAAAGCGCGTAGCGACGAGGGAAACACGACGGTCAAGCGGGACCTCTTTGAACTCCAAAATTTTCTCCATAGTAACACACCAATCCATGAACTCCTCCGGTTAAAAACCACCATGAAATTATGGTAGATCAAGTTTAAAACTCGACTCCCATGATCGAGGATCGTCCATTCAATGAGCAACCCTTATAAGCCAAGGGAGCAAACGAGTTCTGATCAATTTTTTCTTCCTCATCCACATAAGCCACATCATCCGATGGAAGAATGGGGAGAGGAGAAGCATGCGGAGCACATTGAACGGGGTGTTCGGCAGGGTGTTGGTCGCAAGCAACAATAGCTTGCTGCGCAAGCAGGGTGACGATGTAAGCCAACTAAGTCGTGAGTGCATCTAATCATTGTGCAAGGGTATCATCACAGGTAGGATCACGGCAAGGCGGCATCGTAGGAGCGTGGCCTGGATCGAGATACCAAATGATGTAGCGAAACGTCTAGGTTAAACATACACACCTTCTATAGTATGTTGATTCGTGAAAAAATACCGTTAAATAGGCAACATAGGGAAACCCTAATTAATCTCCATCGAAAGCTGCATCCAAATAATATGTTCCTCATAAATAAATACTTCCAGAGAAATAGGGTAAGCAAATAAAGCCCATACTAAATAAATGTCCAATAATAAATATACTAAGAAAAGAAATAATATAAAAGATATAAAAGGTCTTCAATTTGGGCCGAATCTTTGCAGCTAAGTCCATGTTGTTATAATTTATCCAGCTTCATGTCCATCATTATCCCATCATATAGAGGTGTCAGTCTTTTTCATTTATATGTTTAAGTCCAATGTAGAACCACACAGCTTTAGTTAATATTTTCAATTCAAACTTAAGTTATAATAAATAGGAGGAACAAAAGAAGACAAAATAAAAGAAATATAAAAGAGCAATATTAAAATTGAATAATAAATAAAGAAAAATAACAAAGTAATGTCTACGATACAAAAAATAGTAAAATCAATTATTTTTTAATTGAAACTTGTATTTTCTAAAATAGGAGGAGACACTTCAAAATAATAATTTAGTTTTTCAGTACTTAATTTATAATTTTTTAATAATAAATTAATAATATTAATTTGTTGTGATTTTACCCCAAATAAACATAGAATTACCGTTTAGGTTCAAAGAGGAAAAAAATGCTATTACTTTCACCTACTTCGAACTTACCACTTGTTTGGTAAATTTAGTTATACTGAAGCAATTAAAAGTGCACAAGTTTCAAATGCAAGAATGGTTTAGGCATTTATGCACTCATCACATTCCACTTTCATTATTTCAGGTGTTTTTATTATATTAACGTGCATTTTTCATTTTATATTTCCAATTAAATTTAATTTTTATATTTCAATTATTTTAATTTACAGCTTTAATTTTGTGTGCACCAGATGTATCGTACAACTTAAGTGTATTTTTAGAAAGTTACATCATTTATTACTAAAAAGTTATACATATTATTATTAAAAAGTCATATGTATTTAAAAATATACTTTTTAGTAATAATATGTATGATTTAAAATAGTATTTTATATAATTTTTTAATTATATACTTGAGTTATTCAGTGCACTGAGTGCCTGCCCAGGAGAATTACTCTACTTTACACATTTCATATACACGAGACTGTACAAGAGAGTTACTCTAGTTTACATATTTCACATCTATGAAAGTGACTTTTAAAAGCGTGTTTGTTTCTCATTCATGATGGAAAGATTTCCACTTTTTGCCATTCAATGGTTTTCATAAATTCAAATTAAGACTTCACAGTCAAGATTTCACATGCATCTGTACCGTCCAAAACAGACAAGACTCAATATTCAAACAATATTTGGATTTGGTAACTATGCTTTTTAAAGGAGTACGTTGTTCCATCAAATCCAAATGTTTTTGTTTGAAGACACTCTTGGAGCATCTCATACGACAAACATCAAACTTAATCAATTAATTCAAAAGGGAAACTCAAATTTGGTTAGTAATTCAGGAGACGCTCGGTAAAAAAAAATTCAATGGGAATGGAATATACTCATAGTAGTTATTCTATGTAATGAAAATAAATTAGGTACATAATATTATTTTTTCTCCTAAATAAGGTAATCATTACCCCCATTTGATTACCTTCATCTCACCTTATAATCATTTTTCTCAATCAATTCCCCGTACCACAACCAACAACATTCTTTTTTTGTCAACTTTTCCGAAATTGGAGTACAACATTAATGATGTAACCACCATTAACATAAACTCTCATTCAACATATGTAAGTGTAAAGGAGGAAAATAAAATTTCATTCCCATTACTATTGAATAATTTGAAACAAGCGCCCCCTTAGTCAATAATTTGAACATATCTCACAACTTATCTGATGTTACTATTGAAAAAATTACCTCATAAAATTTCAAATTTAGAGCAACACTTGAGTAGAAATTTCTACTGTGAAATTTCCAAAAAAAAAAAAAAAAAAGTCCACTCGCGTCACCCATAGACTAACCCCTAACAACCTACACTACTACAAAAATGACTTTGCACATTTAGAGAGCTCATTTGCTAATGAGCTTTCTAAGTAAAAACGAAAATAATAAAAATAAAAAAAAGACTTAGAAAGCGGTTGTCAACCGCTACACAATAAAAAAAATTAAAATAGCTTAGAAAGCGGTTGTTAACCGCTATAACACTTAAACGGTTGTAAACCGCTATGACGAAAGCGGTTCAGAACCGCTATGGACCTTTAATTAGGTCAAAATCGTGCAGCCCCTCTTTTCTTCCTTCTCCTCTCTGCGCGAAAATGGCGACTTGAGCCTCCCCTTCGCCGATTTCCGTCAATCCTCCACCGTTGCCGCTGCTGTAGCCGCCATTGACTTCCCAATTGCCGCCGCCGCCATCCCACCGGTCAAAATCCTAATTTTCTTCCCCATTTAGGTAATGTATATATATATATATATATTTCATTTCTATATATATATATATATATATATTGTATCGAATCAATAATCAATAATCATATATATGTTATCTGATACCAGATCCCCGATCCTGCATCTATATGGTATCAGAGCCATGTGATAGTAGAGATATGTTATCTGATGATTATTGATTCGAT
>JAPKLY010003281.1:0-13828 GCA_026898435.1 Prunella vulgaris | reverse complement strand
CTCCGAGGATTGAGCTTGAAAAGCCTCATTCTTGCCTTTGTAAGCTTTGTTGGGACAATCTGAGTATTTTGATTAGATCCCAAAACCCCTGATGAATTTGCCTAAGTATAGCTGTTCAGGATAGTTAGGTTAGAGATTCAGTACATGAGGACCATGCTGAAGACTGAAGAATATTGGAGTCGACCCAATTTACTAAAGTCTGAAGCGTAAACCATCCTGAAGGAGTCAGTCAGTCTCGCTGAAGATTGTCTGTTCTGAAGCTGAAGATCGAAGCCTGCTGATTCATCCTGAAGTCAATCCTGAAGTACCATTGGCTGATGTTTCTACTGAGTACACTAAGCATACTCAGGACAGAAGTCAGTCAGTAAAGAGTAAGTGTCACCTATCAGGCTGTGCTGAATGCACATAGGACCTGACTTAGGCCTTGGTTTAGTTCACCTGAATCCTGTAAGTCCGAAGCAAAAAGGTAACACATACTGAGCTGAATAACCTATCAGGCTGTGCTGAATGCACATAGGACCTGACTCAGGCTGTGGTTCAGATCACTTGAATCATGTAAGTCCAAAGCAAAAGGTTATTTATGCTATGGGACAAGAGACAAAAAGAATGTCAGTAAGACTCCATTAAGACACACGTTCAGACTGAGTTATTAACAAGAGACTCAGAGCATTGAATGTACGAGGAAGGACAAATGTCTGAAGGTCAACTAGCCATTATAGCGGAGAGCCAATGATCTTTTGACACGCATGCACGGAGTCTGCGCAGCATTTAATGCGGCATTTAATGCGTCTCAAAAAGGTTGCAGGTGATGTGACAACTTGCCAGAATAAGCATGGCGGGTAGGTCGAACAGTATTTCTGGCCTGCAATCTACCTAAAATAGGAAAGATTTGATTTGATCTCCTCCAACGGATCTATTTTGAATCTTGCCTATAAATATGGAGAACCTTGCACCCATTCAAGGTTAACGGGAAATTTCCAAGAGAAAACTCTCAAGAATCCAAGAACACAAAGCATATCATAAACAACACTCTGCAATTAAATTTCCCTAGTGTTGTAGTAGGATTCACTCTGTATTTGCTTAGATCGATAGCTCTATTATTTAGCATTGATTTGTATTGCTAGAGCTATCTTAGTTGGAAACCAGAATACCAAACCACTCAAGGTGTGAGATCGGTTGGTTAGAAGGACTGGGACTTGTAAAACGCCCAGGGGTCAGTTCCTAAGAGAGGAAATTGGCTACTCGTGTCCCTTGGCACGTAAAACCCAAGTACCTATCCTCAGGGTTTTGAGGATAGCTTCATGTTAAATCAGGTCGTGGACGTAGGAGTTGGTTATCTCCGAACCACGTTAAAAAGTCCCCTGTGTGCTGATTTACTGTTCTGTTCAGGATCATAAATGTCATCATATTAAACTGAACATACTGCATTGGTTTTAACTTCAGGACTGAATCAATCATCCTGAATCTGAATACTGTGCACTCAGCCTTAACCACCAATTTCCTAAGCAACTCAGAGAAAATGTTTTCAGAAACTAAAACGAGTAGAATCTAAGGGCTCACTTTCCACACGTACTCTGACTCACTGAGATAGTAGTCCAACTGACTTGCTTCCGAGCAGTCAGTAGGTATGTTATCTCTACTGAGCCTCCGAGCACTTTACTCACACTCAGTTTATCTAACTCGTTACTGAACCGTCCCTGCTGCCCCTGCGGACCTTCAGCGTACTGAGTACTTCAGGGAATCCTGACTGAGTGCGTTAGAGCATTTTTCTGAGTCTTTCAGAAAAATCTGACATCAGTGTATTCCCCCCCATACACTGATTTAACTCATTTCGGGACCAACAAGTGGTATCAGAGCAGTGGTTCAAAAGATCACTGACTTTGCTTACCAACAGTTTCTGAGGAGAAACTTTTGGTGGTCTACTGAACTGATCTTGTTTCTGAAAAACTGCATATCATGGCATCCGGTTCTAAACGCCTCGAGGGCAATCTTCCTGAATTCTCTATTGACAATTATGACTATTGGAAATTCAGGGTACTCGCACATCTCTATTCTATCCATGATCAAATGCCTCAGGTGATCGAGCATGGCCCGATCAGATTTATGAGGAATCTTCAGACGACCTGGCCTGTTGCTGGCAATGTCCCTGTTCCAGCCGCCGGAGATGAAGAAGTGGAGAGGTCCGCGCTTAATTCTGATCAGATTAAGCAAATCGGACTGGATAATGTTGCCAAGAACATTATACTCCACACCGTTTCTTATGAGAACTCGGTAAGGCTTATGCATCTGAGGACAGCTAAGGAGATCTGGGATACCCTGAGTGAGATGAGTGAAGGATCAGAAAAGATCAAGGAGAATAAGAGAGATCTTGCTATCAGGAAGTTTGAGGCCTTCAAGATGCTAGAAGGAGAGTCCATCGATCAGATGGAAGCTCGGTTCATTAAGATGATGAACGAGCTAGCAACCCTTGGGAAGGAGTTTCCCAAGAGGGAGGTGTCTTCTAAGATCCTAAACTGTCTCCCTGAAAGATGGGACACAGGAGTAATTTTGTTGAAAAACACTCAGGACCTTACAAACATCACTCACTCTCACCTATTCTCAGAGTTAAAGGCTCTGGAATTTGACCTCGATAAGAGGAAGAAGATGGGTGTTGTCAGTGAGGAAGTTAGTGAGGAGAAGACATCTGAAAAGGAAAAGTGTGTGGCTCTTAAAGCTACTCCTGAGCCTGAGGCTGGATCTGGCTCCAAGTCTCTAAAAGACATGAACAAAGATGAGCTAGCCTTGGAGTACAGCCTGATGGCACGGCTATTCGAGAAACTAAACTCTCGTTTCGGCAGGTATAAGAAATTTTATACTGACACCCGTGATCGCAGGTACTCCAGCCCCAGGAGATCTAGCCCCCGGAGAGAAGAAAGAAGAGGTTCAGATTCCAGGAGGGATCGCAATGAGCCTGAGCGACGCAGAGATGAAAAGAGGAGAGAGGATGAGCCCAGAAGATCCAGCTCCAAACCTGAAAGATCATCAGGGAGCAGGAGAGAATCATCTGATAAAAGGTACACTGACAAGAAGCTTTCTTCTGATGTAGATCAGTGCTACCACTGCAAAAAGACCGGACATTATCAGTATGATTGTCCGGAGCACAGTGCTCGTGAGCGAGAAGATCAGAGAGCCAAAAGAGAGCTCAGGGCTTCAGACCGGAGAGCGTTGCTTGCTGAGGATTCCTCAGATTCAGATGGCCCTGGACGCCGGTCTCCTGAACTCTTTTCAGATGAGGAGTATGATGACCTCTGCCTGATGGCAGATGATGAGGTATGTTCTTCTGCCTCTTCTCCTGATCACGCACCTGAGTTTAGCTCAGATTCAGCAGGAGAACTCGACCTTCAGCTCGCCCTAGAGCAATTGATGGTTGACTTCTCAAGGCTACAGGAGACTCATACTCACACAGTGGATGTGAACGAACAACTGAGTGAGAAGAACGATCGGTTAACTGAGTCTCTCAGAGTAAGAGATACTGAGGAAGCCCTCAGATTAGTACATCTTCAGGAGGAGCTACTTCATGCTAGGAATAAGCATGATGAAGCTCCACTGGAGGTAGAAAGACTGAAGGGTGTAATCAGCTCGCTGATTGAGACTCGCGATACTGACTTGTTCCTTGCTCAGGAACAACTGATAATTGAGCGAACTGCTCTAAGAATGATGCTCGAAATTGAGTGGCAAGCTCGCCTTTGTGCTGAGCAAACTGCTTGGGATCTTGAGCTGATTTCAAAAGAGAAAGCTCATTCAGAATTGGTGCTTCAATACACCACTGAAATTGAGGCCCTGAAAGAAACCAATGGGCATCTTGAAGTCAAGCTGAAGAAGTTATACACATCTACCCAAGTGGTTGATGAGTTGACAAATTTCTCTCAGCTGACTGATGGTGCTAAAGCTGGGTTAGGCTATGATGCCACAAAAGACCCAAAGGGCAAAAAGAAGAGAGGTGCTTCAGGGAGCAACTCTCAGAAAAGGTTTGTCCCTGCCCTAACTGATGACAAGAGCTTAAGTGTTGCTCATCAGAATAAAGGCAAAGGGAAGGAGAAAATGCCTGCTGAACCTGTCAGGCAAAGGACTGAGAAACCAAGACAAAAACCTAAGAAAAAGGTCAAAGTTTCTCATCCTGAGTCTAGGAAGACAGACCAAGGGAACTCCAAGGCCCAGCCTAGGAATCCTCAAACTGGGAAGAATTTTGTTCCTAGCACTTCTCAGGCCCAGCCTAGAAATGTTCAGAACAGAAGGAACTCAGGACAAAGGAGACCTCAGGCAAGACCTAGGACTGTTGAGGTTCAGACTCCTCAGACAGGGCACAGAGCCCATCAGGAGCGTCCCAATTCTCTAAGAAGAAGGACAAACCAGATGGCTTCTGAAAGGCAACGGAGACCTGACTCCGATAACACTCAGGCCAGACCTCATGTGCCAAGAGGTCAGGCCCGAGCTGCTCCTGCTCAGGACAGACTTAAGCCCAATGCACCCAGGCCAAGGAGGAACAGGAGGCCTACCCTGAGAAATCAATATAGGGCTCCTGTATCTCAGGCTGAAACCCATACACCCTCAATTTCTCAGGCACAAAGGAAGAAGAGAACTGTGTATGTTGACATTTCAGGGAAACAGGTCTACACTTCTGATGCTGTTAGAATTGTCAGACAAATCTGGATCCCGAAGGGTATGGCTGACTCAGTAGGACCCAATACGAGATGGGTACCTGAGGCCTGATTCTTTTCAGGTCACTGCGGGCTACAAGAAGAAGGAGGATCTGATGAAGGACTGGTACTTGGACTCAGGATGTTCCAGGCACCTGACCGGATTTCGTGATCTCCTTCAGGATTATGTAGCTCAAGAAGGCCCGCAGGTAACCTTTGGTGATAACTCTAAGGGTTTCACCAGAGGATTCGGAACCCTTGTTATTAACTCTGTCCGTGTAATGAATGTATCATATGTTGAAGGACTGAGACATAACTTGCTCTCGGTCAGTCAGTTTTGTGACCGAGGATATAGTGTAGAATTTACATCTAATATGTGTCTTGTGAAGGACAAATCTACACTGCAGGTTCTGATTACAGGTGTCAGGAGAGGCAATGTATATTTTGCCGATTTCAAGAGCAGCCCTCCTGAAACCTATCTGGTCGCTAAGAGCTCCTCTGAGCTCAGTTGGCTTTGGCATAAACGTCTGAGTCACTTAAACTTCAAGATTATTAACAAAATATCTAGACTTTCTCTTGTAGATGGTCTGCCTAATGAAGTTTTTAGCAAAGACCACGTGTGCGGAGCATGTCAGGAAGGCAAGCAAACCAAAGCCTCATTCAAGGTGAAGGAAGCCTTCTCTACTGACAGAGTGCTTCAGCTCCTGCACATGGATCTCTTTGGTCCAGTAACTCCTGTCAGCATAAATGGTAGGAAATATACCCTTGTTGTTGTTGATGACTATTCCAGGTACACATGGGTTATTTTCTTGCTGAACAAAAAGGAGACATAGGTCAAGCTTCCAGAGTTACTCAAGCAATTGAGTACTGAACAGGGTCAGAGCATTGTCAGGATTCGATCAGATCGAGGAACCGAGTTTATAAACTCTATTATAACTGACTTTTGTACTAACCATGGTATAGCTCATGAGACTTCTGTAGCTAGGACCCCTCAGCAGAATGGGGTAGCTGAAAGAAGGAATCGAACCCTGAAGGAAGCTGCCAGGACCATGTTGGCTGAATCAGGACTGCCCAAGAAGTACTGGGCTGAAGCAATCAACACTGCTTGCTACACTCAGAATCGATCTATGCTGAACAAACAACATGCTCAGACACCCTATGAAACTTGGAACAAGAGGAAACCTCGCATCTCTTATTTCCATATTTTTGGGTGTAAGTGTTTCATCCTGAACAATGGGAAAGACCAGCTGAAAGCCTTTGATAGCAAATCTGATGAGGGAGTTTTCTTAGGATACTCCTCAGTCAGTAAAGCTTTCAGGGTATATAACTGTCGGACCCTTTGTGTGGAGGAAACACCTCATGTTGTGTTTGATGAGACTGCATCAGTGCATAGGAAACAGGTTCCAAGTCCTGATACTGAGGGAATTACCAAAAGGGTAACAAGGCTGAGTCTGAAGAATCCTGAATTCAAGATCAAACTTGTCAGTGCTCCCAAGGGATGGGATGATGATGATGAAGATCAGGATGGACTTCAGGCCAACCCTCAGCAAGCCCCTGCCTCGGAAAACGTTGAGTCTTAGATGGAAGGACAGACTCAACCTGAGGTACGTACTGTCGGTGATGATGCTTCTGCACCTGAGACAGTTACTGAGTCCAACACTGTAGGGGGAAACAATTTCTTTGATATTGGTCAACCCTCAGGAAATGACTCAGTATCCCCTGTTCTTGCTCGTTCCGCTTCTTTGCCTATTATTATCGAGACTAATGTTTCAGGATCAGGCAATGGAACGTCAGTAGCTCCCAGTGCTCCAGTCAGCAGGAGGCGATGGCTAGATGATCACTCATTGGCTGATATCATTGGGGATATCAATGAGGGGGTCAGGACGAGGTTGTCTTTTGGTGAAAGCGCTATGTTTTGTTGCTTCCTGAGTGATCAGGAACCTACAAGCATAGAAGAAGCTCTAGCTGATCCTAACTGGATCCTAGCCATGCAGGATGAGCTCAATCAGTTTGAGCGGAATCAGGTTTGGGAGTTAGTGGAAAGACCTAGGCGTCAACATGTTATTGGCACCAAGAGGGATGATAAGAATGTTGTTATCAGAAATAAGGCCAGGCTAGTAGCAAAATGTTACTCTCAAGCCGAGGGTATCGACTATGATGAGACCTTTGCTCCAGTCGCAAGATTAGAAGCAATCAGGCTGTTTCTGGCTTATGCAACATTCAAGAAATTCAAAGTGTATCAGATGGACGTAAAGAGTGCTTTTCTGAATGGTGTACTGAATGAAGAGGTGTATGTTGAGCAACCTCCTGGATTCGAAGTTGGTAATAAAGTATACCACCTGAAGAAAGCTCTTTATGGCCTGAAGCAAGCTCCGAGAGCTTGGTATGATACACTATCCCAATTCCTGATAGACCACGGGTTCGTGAAAGGAACAGTGGACAGGACCCTCTTCCGGATCACCGAAGGGGAAGACATTCTCTTGGTTCAGATTTATGTGGATGACATAATATTTGGATCTCCTAATCTGAAGCTTTGTGAGAAATTTTCCAAGCTGATGACTGGGAAATTTGAGATGTCAATGATGGGAGAAATGAATTTCTTTCAGGGTCTCCAAGTCAGGCAAACAAACTCCGGAATTTTCATTAATCAGTCCAAGTATACGAGGGACTTGATTCAGAAATTTGGAGTTCAGTCCAGCAGAGTCTCACGTATTCCCATGAACACAAATGAGAAGCTGGATCCTGACAAAGAAGGAGTCTCAGTAAATCAGACTGAATATAGGGCACTGATAGGATCTTTATTATATCTGACTGCTAGTCGTCCTGACATCACTTATGCAATTGGAGTTTGTGCAAGGTATCAGTCTGATCCAAAGAAGAGTCATCTAGAGAGTGCCAAAAAGATTCTGAAATACCTGAGAGGTACAGTCAACTTAGGACTTTGGTATCCCTCTGATGACAACCTAGAACTGACTGGCTATTCAGATGCTGATTATGGAGGCTGTAGACTTGATAGGAAATCAACTACAGACACATGTCAGTTTCTAGGGAGTAAACTGATCTCTTGGTTTTCTAAAAAGCAAACCAGTGTTGCAACGTCTACTACTGAGGCTGAGTATATGGCGGCAGGCAGTTGCTGTTCTCAGATTCTTTGGCTGAAACAACAACTGAGAGACTACCGAATAGAGGCCACTGAAGTCCCAATTTATTGTGACAATAATAGTGCCATTGCCATATCCCTAAACCCAGTCTTACACACAAGGTGTAAGCATGTAGACATCAGGCATCACTTTATCAGAGATCATGTTGAGTAGAAGGACATCAGGATGGAGAGAGTCCCTACTGAAAAACAGAGAGCTGACATCCTGACTAAGGCTTTGCCTGAAACCAGGTTTGTTGAGTTATCAGTAGAGTTAGGACTCCTTGACCCAGGCTTAGGTGATTCAGTCTGAATCTCTGATGAGAATGCACAAGGTCAGGGGGAATAACTCATATGGACTCAGGGTGAAGGAATCCCAGAGTGAATGTGAATGGTTGTAGAGGGAACATTCAGTATAAAATGGATGATCAGTATAGACTGACTAAGATTCAGGACACTGAACTCAGGGCTTGTCACCCTGATAGGGCAATAAGTGGTATCAGTCAGAATACATATCTGACTAACTGGTATGTTTCCTAATTTTTATCTAGTCATCTGATATTGCGTGCATTATCCTTTTACTGTTTGCTGTATTGTCAAATCAATTTAATTTGCCAAATGATCCCAGCCATTCGTTTTAATATTTGGTTATTATTTAATTCAATTTATTTGAATTAAATACGGACATGCTCTAATGTGAATTTAATGCACTGTGGGCGGGAACAGTTATCGATAAAATTTGACCAATTACTTTTGAAAAACCGAAAAGGCAAATGCTTTTTACTGCTCAATCTTGTCCATTGAATCCCATAGGTCACTATTTTCTAAACCGTCCGATTAAAACCGAATTTTTCTATACATAAGAGAAGATCGTGTTGTTAAAACTTTTATGCACCCAATATTCTCAATATATTTTCTCTAAAAACCCGATTCTCTTCAATTCTCTTAAAATCTTCCATGGCTTCACCTTCTGCCGATACCTTCTTTGGAAATCTTTTCCATTTAAGGAACGAAATACATTACGAGCCCTATGGGGATTTTTCTTCCAATAACCCTGACATTTTGCCTGTACGAGACCTTTTTGATAATGCAGGTCTTCTGCAGTTCATCACTGCAAAGCCACAGAGGCTCCACCCACGACTTATTGCTGCCTTCTACCTGAAGATGGCGCAAAACAAGGACTCCCAGGAGTGGGAAACTTGTATTCCCTTGACCACCTGTGAGAAGGGAAAGGATGGTGAGGAGGAGATGATCAGGAGGTGGGTCACTCTCAACATCCGGGAGAAGATTAAGGAGGTTTTTAATCTTCCCAATACTGGACGAAGCCCAGTGGATTATGGGTTTGGGAATGAGAAGGATTTTCTCCAGTCCCTGTGCGATGGAGATGTTGTCCTGAAATCTGGCCTGAATAAATCAGTCTTGAGGACTGAAAACCGTCACTTCTTCGACCTGACAAGTCAGGGAGTGATGGGGATTGCTGGAGGATTGGAGCAGATCTCCAGACCGAAGCTGTACACAATGATGGCTATCTCCGACGCCTCTCTGCACAATTTTTGACTGGGAGGGTTACTTCCTCCAAATGCTGGTGGCTGAGACCAGCAAAATCAAGTACTCGCCAGAGGGGCAGGCGACTTTTGAGGCCAAGATGCACTTCGACACCAAGATCTCTATGCTCTTGGAGACCCTGGATCTCGGTGATGTGGATCAGGCCCAATCACTCGAGATCCCAGCAAAAATCCATCTCTTCAGAGCTTATTCCGATGATGCTGGCACAAGGAGAAGGCCTCGGACTCAGAAGAAGAAGGCCCAGGCGAGCATGACTGGAAAAGTCCAGGCTCAGGCAGGCAAGTCTTCCGAGTCTGATACAGCAAAGCCAGCGGAGGATAAATCTAAGCCTTCCAGACCCAAGCAACAAAAGCTGAAATTTCTCTACTCAGGGTCAGCAGAGCGAGAGAAGAAACTCGTGGAAGAGCGAGAGAAGAAGCTTATGGAAGAGCAAGCTGCTGAAGCTGTTCAGCATGCAACTCCGGAGAAGGAACCAGCTCAGGAGCAGGCTGTTCTTGAAATTGCTCCGATTACATCTGTTCCGGAGATTGCATCCCCTGATCCCAACCAACTGATTCTTAACATTGCTGAAACCTATCAGAGTTTGGGTCAGGAAGAGCCTGCTCAGGAAGGAGGAGTTGAGCAAGAGGCTTCTGAATCAGTTCAGGCTGAAGCACCATGACCTTTCCCTGCGCCCGATGTGAACATTCTTTCAGATTTTGAGATAGTTGCAAGGGGAGAGGCAGCTGAGATGGTGGAGAGGAGATTCCCTGATCTCACTGAGGCTCAGAAGGAGGCAGTTGTGCAACTCCGCACTTTTGCCATGATCAGAAATGCTACTTGGTCTGAGCTCAGCCAGCTAGGAGAGTCCAGAGGATGGGACTGCATTGCAGATCTAGAAGCCGCCCTCTTTGATCATTTTGATGTAAACTCTCTACATCATCTGATCAAAATGGTGGATTTTATCAGAACAGTCCGCAGAACATATCCTGAGCCTGAGACTCAGAAAGCTGAAGAGAGGGGAGAGGAGAAGGAAGCTGAAAGGGAGGTGGTGATAATTGCTGATGACGATCAGCAAGGTGGCACTGAGGGAGTCAGTGCACCGGCCGATGAAGCAATCCAGGGACTCAGGATTGCGGAGGCTTCAGGAGAGGGTCCACCAGGCATGGTCCGAGTCAGAGGAAAATAGACTACACCCGAAGAAATTTATCTTAGCAATTCCTCACGAGCTCTTGGCAATCTGCACAGGAGAGTCATCCTCGTTGAGCGAAAAGCTAGTAGGGTTGGTTTGAATTCTGAATTGCTGAACAAGAAACTGAACAGACTGGATCGTGACCTGAATGATATGGCCATTGATATGCATGCAGCAATTGATCTCCTTGGGGAAGCTCGGACTGGAATCAATGTAGAACTCACTGTCATTTTAGAGCAAGCCAAGGATGCTCTTCAGAACTGCAATCATATGGTTTCAGATGTGCAGACTCAGCAGGAGACTAAGCTTGCCAATTTTCTGGATCAACAACTCTCTGAAAAGGTTGATCAACTGGTTGATGAGAAGTTGGTCAAGCTAAAAGCTGAACTGAAGGAGGACCTGCTGAGGGAGTTGTCTGCACAGGAGAAGGAGAAAATTGCATCTGCCCTAGACACAAGGATGGAAAACTTCGAGGGTCGACTGAAGGCTGCACACAATTCAGCCATTGATCAGCTCAGTATCGGCCTGAGAGGAATGGCAGGGCAGATTGGGCAATTGCAGGTGAAGCAGACTGAGATGGACATTCAGTTCAATCTTTTGGCGGAGTCAGTGGATGAAGTTGTCAAACGTATTAATGACGATGATGCCAAAAAGGGGGAAGAAGGGAAGAAGCAAATTGCCACTACTGGTAAAGCTAAGAAGAAGAACTTTCCCCTTGAACTGAAGGCTGCGGATAGAAAGAGGACTAGATCCGTAGCCGCCATCGAAACTGCTGAAGGCTCAAATTCGAAGAAGTTGAGACCCTCTGAAGATCCGGCTCTCGAGCCGTTATATAAGGAGATGGAGGAACATATAATGCCATCTGGGCTGACCACTCAGAAGAAATTGGTGATGACTGAAGCTGAAAAGATAGCAAAAATGAAAGAAATTTCGATGCTCAATCAGATCCAGCGCCTAAAAGAGTCCAATGAGTATCTGACTTCTCAGGTCCAGAAGAAGAAATCTGTATCATCTGGATCTCAGATAAAGACTCAGAGGAAGATTGTGGTCAGACCAGATCAAAGTCATCCTCCATCGAAGTTTGTTGAAGACTTCATTCCGATTGAGATGCTGGAGGTTTGGATTCCGATCTGGAATAGGTGGGCATACCTATTCTACGTGGTGGGGTTATGGGACGATTTAACTGAAGAAAAAGACGTCATACTCCATCACTGGATGGCACAGGAGCATCCTGATCTATGGGCTGAAATCATCAGACATGCTGACACTGAAGGTGTAGAGACCGCTCCTCCGGAATTCATCAAGTACCCTCCTCCACTCTTTAGGAATTCTAAGCAGCTGGACCGGAAAGCAATTTTTGAAGAAGTCGTCAGAGTAGGACGAGCTGCCGGGGCCGTTGCTTCGGAACAGGATGAAGCAGGTCCTGAACCGAGTACTGGAGATGTACGAGATTCCACTGACTGCTTGGAATAAGGATGAAGACTAGATCAGGAGCTAGTTGTTCAGGAATTTTGTAATAGCTTCAGGATACTTGTATTTTCTTATCAATTAATGAAGTTATTTATTTTTCCTGAGTACAACTTCTTGTTGACTCCTGAATTTACTTTTCTGAATCCTTATCAAGAACTGTACTAACCCATTCCTTGTTTTCATCTTATAGACTAAGTACCTAGTTTGTCAGGTGGTACTGAGTTATTTTCACTGACTAAGTCAGTTGATTGTATAGATGAATAGGAATTTGCTTAAGGGTTTTGGCATCATCAAAAAGGGGGAAATTGTTGGGACAATCTGAGTATTTTGATTAGATCCCAAAACCCCTGATGAATTTGCCTAAGTATAGCTGTTCAGGATAAAATAGTTCAGGATAGTTAGGTTAGAGATTCAGTACAGGAGGACCATGCTGAAGACTGAAGAATATTGGAGTCGACCCAATTTACTGAAGTCTGAAGCGTAAACCATCCTGAAGGAGTCAGTCAGTCTCGCTGAAGATTGTCTGTTCTGAAGCTGAAGATCGAAGCCTGCTGATTCATCCTGAAGTCAATCCTAAAGTACCATTGGCTGATGTTTCTACTGAGTACACTAAGCATACTCAGGACAGAAGTCAGTCAGTAAAGAGTAAGTGTCACCTATCAGGCTGTGCTGAATGCACATAGGACCTGACTTAGGCCTTGGTTCAGTTCACCTGAATCCAGTAAGTCCGAAGCAAAAAGGTAACACATACTGAGCTGAATAACCTATCAGGCTGTGCTGAATGCACATAGGACCTGACTCAGGCTGTGGTTCAGATCACCTGAATCATGTAAGTCCAAAGCAAAAGGTTATTTATGCTATGGGACAAGAGACAAAAAGAATGTCAGTAAGACTCTATTAAGACACACGTTCAGACTGAGTTATTAACAAGAGACTCAGAGCATTGAATGTACGAGGAAGGACAAATGTCTGAAGGTCAACTAGCCGTTATAGCGGAGAGCCAATGATCTTTTGACACTCATGCACGGAGTCTGCGCAGCATTTAATGCGGCATTTAATGCGTCTCAAAAAGGTTGCAGGTGATGTGACAACTTGCCAGAATAAGCATGGCGGGTAGGTCGAACAGTATTTCTAGCCTGCAATCTACCTAAAATAGGAAAGATTTGATTTGATCTCCTCCAACGGATCTATTTTGAATCTTGCCTATAAATATGGAGAACCTTGCACCCATTCAAGGTTAACGGGAAATTTCCAAGAGAAAACTCTCAAGAATCCAAGAACACAAAGCATATCATAAACAACACTCTGCAATTAAATTTCCCTAGTGTTGTAGTAGGATTCACTCTGTATTTGCTTAGATCGATAGCTCTATTATTTAGCATTGATTTGTATTGCTAGAGCTATCTTAGTTGGAAACCAGAATACCAAACCACTCAAGGTGTGAGATCGGTTGGTTAGAAGGACTGGGACTTGTAAAACGCCCAGGGGTCAGTTCCTAAGAGAGAAAGTTGGCTACTCGTGTCCCTTGACACGTAAAACCCAAGTACCTATCCTCAGGGTTTTGATGATAGCTTCCTGTTAAATTAGGTCGTGGACGTAGGAGTTGGTTATCTCCGAACCACGTTAAAAAGTCCCCTGTGTGCTGATTTACTGTTCTGTTCAGGATCATAAATGTCATCATATTAAACTGAACATACTGCATTGGTTTTAACTTCAGGACTGAATCAATCATCCTGAATCTGAATACTGTGCACTCAGCCTTAACCACCAATTTACTAAGCAACTCAGAGAAAACGTTTTCAGAAA
>JAPKLY010003280.1:0-19482 GCA_026898435.1 Prunella vulgaris | reverse complement strand
GATCTAATCAAAATACTCAAATTGTCCCAACAACTTCCCCCTTTTTGATGATGCCAAAACCCTTAAGCAAATTCCTATTCATCTATACAATCAACTGACTTAGTCAGTGAGAACAACTCAGTACCACCTGACAAACTAGGTACTTAGTCTATAAGATGAAAACAAGGAATGGGTTAGTACAGTTCTTGATAAGGATTCAGAAAAGTAGATTCGAGAGTCAACAAGAAGTTGTACCCAGGAAAAATAAAATAACTTCATTGATTGATATAGAATTACAGTTATCCTGAAGCTATTACAAATTCCTGAACTACTAGCTCCTGATCTAGTCTTCATTCTTATTCCAAGTAGCTTGTGGAATCTCATACATCTCCAAGACTAGGTTCAGGAGCAACTTCATCCTGTTCCGATCACCAACAGCCCCGGCAGCGCGTCCTACTCTGACGACTTCTTCTGATATTGCTTTCCGGTCTAGTTGTTTGGAGTTCCTGAAGAGTGGAGGAGGGTACTTGATGAATTCCGGAGGAGCGATCTCGACACCTTCAATGTCAGCATGTCTGATGATTTCAGCCTAGAGATCAGGGTGCTCCTGTGCCATCCAGTGATGGAGTATGACGTCTTTTTCTTCAGTTAGATCATCCCATAACCCCACCACGTAGAATAGGTAGGCCCACCTATTCCGGATCGGAATCCATACCTCCAACATCTCTATCGGAATGAAGTCTTCCACAAACTGAAGTGGAGGAGGGCCTTGTTCTGAACTGACCACCATTTTCCTCTGAGTCTTCATCCGAGATCCAGAAGTCACAGATTTTTTCTTCTGAACCTGCGAAGTCAGATACTCATTGGACTCTTTCAAGCGCTGGATCTGACTGAGGAGCGAAATCTCCTTCATCTTTGCTATCTTTTCAGCTTCAGTCATCACCATTTTCTTCTGAGTGGTCAACTCAGGTTGCATTTGTTCCTCCATCTCCTTGTACAAAGGTTCCAAAGCATGATCCTCAGAGGGCCTTAATCTCTTCGGATCTGAACCTTCAGCAGCTTCAATGGCAGCGACGGACCTTGTCCGTCGCTATCAGTTCAGGGTGGAAGATTTTCTTCTTTGCTTTACCAGTAGTGGCAATCTTCTTCTTCCCTTCTTCCCCCTTTTTGGCATCATCGTCATTAATTCGTTTGACAACTTCATTCTCTGACTCCGCCAATAATGTGAACTGACTATCCATCTCAGTCTGCTTGCCCTGCAATTGCCCAATCTGCCTGGTCATCCCTCTCAGGCCAACACTTAGCTTGTCGATGGCTGAATTGTGCTCAGTTTTTAGCCGTCCTTCAAAGCTCATCATCCGATTGTTCAGGGCAATAGCAATTGCATCCTTCTCCTATTCAGACATTTCATTCAGCAGCTCCTCTTTCAGTTCAGCTTTCAGTTTGACCAACTTTTCATCAACCAGTTGATCAACTTTTTCAGACAATTGTTGATCAAGAAAAATGGCAAGCTTATTCTCCTGCTGAATTTGCACATCTGAGACCATCTGATTGCAGCTTTGTATGGCACCTTTTGCTTTCTCGGAGATAGCAGTGAGATCTACTGAATGTTGAGTTCTGACTTCTCCAAGAAGATCTATTACAGCATGCATATCAGTGGCCATTTCATTCAGGTCTTTGTCCAGCCTTTTCATTTTCTTGCTCAGAGCTTCAGAATTTGAATCAACCCTACTTGCCTTTCGCTCAACGAGAGTTATTCTTCTGTGATAATTAGCAAGTGCTCGTGAGGAATTTTCAGTGAACATAGCTGCTGGGGTGATCCAGTTTCCTCTGACTCGGATAAGACCTGTTCGACCCTCTCTTGAAGCCTCCGCAATCCCAGGTCCAAGGGGTGCATCATCGGCCGGTGCACTGACTGCTTCAGTGCCACCTTGCTGAATGTCTTCAGCAATCACAACTTCTTCCCTCTCATCTTTCTTCTCCTCAGCTTTTTCAGGCTCTGGCTCGGGGTAGATGCGTCTGACAGTTCTGATGAAGTCTGCCATTTTGATCAGGTGATGTAAAGAATTCACGTTGAAGTGATCAAAGAGGGCAGCTTCAGTCTCAGCCATATTCTCCCATCCTCTCAACTCCCCAAGCTGACTCAATTCAGGCCATGTGGCATTCCTGATCATAGCATAGGTGCGAAGTTGCACTACCGCCTCCTTCTGAGCTTCTGATAGGTCAGGAAACCTCCTCTCCACCATTTCAACAGCCCCTCCCCTTGCCACTATCTCAAAATCCGGCAATGTGTTCTCATCAGGCGCGGGGAAAGGCCACGGGGCTTCAGCCTGAATTGGTTCAGCAGCCTCCTGCTCAACTCCTCCTTCCTGAGCAGGTTCCACCTGATCCTTCTCAACATTCTGATAGGTTGAGGCGATGTCGAGAATCAGTTGATCGGGATCAGAGGATGCAACGTCCGGAACGGTAGTAATGGGAGCAATTTCAAGAGCGGCCTGAGCCGGTTCCTTTTCTGGAGTTGCATGCTGAACAGCTTCTTCAGCAACTCTCTCTTCCACTAGCTTTTTCTCTCGCTCTGCTGACCCTGAATAAAGAAATTTGAGCTTCTGTTGCTTAGGTCCTGAGGGCTTAGATTTGTCCTCCGCTGGCTTTGCAATGTCAGACTCAGAAGATTTGCTCGCCTGATCCTTGACTCTCCCAGTTGTGCTCACCTGAGCCTTCTTCTTCTGAGTCCGAGGTTTTCTTTTAGTGCCAACATCGCCGGAGTAAGTCCTGAAGAGATCAATCTTTGTTGGGATCTCGAGCGACTGGGCCTGATCAACGTCCCCGAGATCCAGTGTTTCCAAAATCAGTGAGATTTTGGTGCCAAAGTGCATCTTGGCTTCGAATGTCGCCTGACCCTCAGGCGAATACTTAATTTTGCTGGTCTCAGCTACCAGCATTTGGAGGAAGTAATCCTCCCAGTTGAAGTTGTGCATAGAGGCGTCCGAGATTGCCATCATCGTATAAAGCTTCGGTCTGGAGATCTGCTCCAATCCTCCGGCAATCCCCATCACTCCCTGACTTGTCAGGTCGAAGAAATGACGGTTCTCAGTCCTCAGAACTGATTTATTGAGACCCGACTTCAGAACGACATCCCCATCGCATAGAGACTGGAGAAAGTCTCTCTCGTTCCCAAACCCGTAATCCACCGGGCTTCGTCCAGAACTGGGGAGATTAAAGACCTCCTTAATCTTTCTCCTGATGTTGAGAGTGACCCACCTCCTGGTCATCTCCTCCTCACCATCCTTCCCCTTTACACAAGTGGTCAGGGGAATACATGTTTCCCACTCCTGGGAAACCTTGTTCTGCGCCATCTTCAGATAAAAGGCAGCAACAAGTCTCGGGTGGAGTCTTTGTGGTCTGGCTGTAATGAATAGCAGAAGACCTGCATTTTCGTATAATTCTCGCATAGGTAAAATATCGGGGTGATTGGAAGAAAAATCCCCAAAGGGTTCGTAGTGGATCTCATTTCTCAAGTGGAAAAGATTTCCAAAGAATGATTCTACAGATGGAGAAGCCATGGAAATAAGTTGAGGATTTGAAGAAAATCGGGTTTTAGAGAAAATATGTTAAGAAAATATTGGGTGCATAAAGGTTTTAACAACACAATCTTCTCTTATTTATACTAAAATTCGGTTTTAATCGGATGGCTCAGAAAATAATGACCTATGAGATTCAAGGGTCAAGATTAAAAAGTGAAAAGCATGGAGTCTTTTCGATTTTCAAAAGTAACTGGTCAAACTTTATCGAAAACTGTTCCCGCCCACAGTGCATTAAATGCACATTAGAGCATGTCAGTTTTTAATTCAAATAAATTGAATTAAATAATAACCTAATATTAAATGAATGGCTGGGATCATTTGACCAATTAAATTGATTTGACAATACAGCAAACAATATCAAGGATAATGTACGCAGGATAAGATGACTAGATAGAAATCAGGAAACATACCAGTCAGTCAGATTTGTATTCTGACTGATACCACTAGTGACCTATCAGGGTGACAAGTCCTGAATTCAGTGTCCTGAATCTTAGTCAGTTTATACTGATCATCCTTTTTAGCTGAATGTTCCCCCTACAACCATTCACATTCTCTCTGAGATTCCTTCAATCTGAGTCATAGTTGATCATTCCCCCTGACCATGTGCATTCTGATTAGAGATTCAGACTGAATCACCTAAGCCTGGGTCAAGGAGTCCTAACTCTACTGATAACTCAACAAATCTGGCTTCAGGCAGAGCCTTAGTCAGAATGTCAGCTCTCTGTTTTTCAGTAGGGACTCTCTCCATCCTGATGTCCTTTTTTTCAACATGATCTCTGATAAAGTGATGCCTGATGTCTACATTCTTACACCTTGTGTGTAAGACTGGGTTTTGGGATATGGCAATGGCACTATTATTGTCACAATAAATTGGGACTTCAGTAGCCTTAACTTGGTAGTCTCTCAGTCGCTGTTTCAGCCAAAGGATCTGAGAGCAACAACTGCCTGCAGCCATATACTCAGCCTCAGTAGTAGATGTTGCAACACTGGTTTGCTTTTTTGAAAACCAAGAGATCAGTTTACTCCCTAGAAACTGACATGTGCCTGTAGTTGATTTCCTATCAAGTCTACAACCTCCATAATCAGCATCTGAATAACCAGTCAGTTCTAGGTTGTCATCAGAGGGATACCAAAGTCCTAAGTTCACTGTACCTCTCAGGTATTTCAGTATCTTTTTGGCACTCTCTAGATGACTCTTCTTTGGATCAGACTGATACCTTGGACATACTCCAACTGCATAAGTGATGTCAGGACACTGGCAGTCAGATACAATAAGGATCCTATCAGTGCCCTATATTCAGTCTGATTTACTGAGACTCCTTCTTTGTCAGGATCCAGCTTCTCATTTGTGTTCATGGGAATACGTGAGACTTTGCTGGACTGAACTCCAAATTTCTGAATCAAATCCCTCGCATACTTGGACTGATTTATAAAGATTCCGGAGTCAGTTTGCCTGACTTGGAGACCCAGAAAGAAATTCATTTCTCCCATCATTGACATCTCAAATTTCCCAGTCATCAGCTTGGAGAATTTCTCACAAAGCTTCAGATTAGGAGATCCAAATATTATGTCATCCACATAAATCTGGACCAAGAGAATGTCCTCCCCTTCGGAAATCCGGAAGAGGGTCCTGTCCACTGTTCCTTTCACGAACCCGTGGTCTATCAGGAATTGGGATAATGTATCATACCAAGCTCTCGGAGCTTGCTTCAGGCCATAAAGAGCTTTCTTCAGGTGATATACCTTGTCACCAACTTCGAATCCCGGAGGTTGCTCAACATACACCTCTTCGTTCAGTACACCATTCAGAAAAGCACTCTTTACGTCCATCTGATACACTTTGAATTTCTTGAATGTTGCATATGCCAGAAACAACCTGATTGCTTCCAACCTTGCGACTGGAGCGAAGGTCTCATCATAGTCGATTCTTTCAGCCTGAGAGTAACCCTTTGCTACCAATCTGACCTTATTCCTGACCACAACATTCTTCTCATCCCTCTTGTTCTTAAAGAGCCACTTGGCGCCAATGACATGTTGACGCCTAGGTCTTTCATCTAACTCCCAAACCTGATTCCGCTCAAACTGATTGAGCTCATCCTGCATGGCTAAGATCCAGTTGGGATCAGCAAGAACTTCTTCAATGCTCTTAGGTTCCTGATCACTCAGGAAACAACAGAACATAGCGCTCTCACCAAATGACAACCTAGTCCTGACCCCCTCATTGATATCACCAATGATGTCAGCCAATGAGTGATCATCTAGCCACCGCCTCCTACTGACAGGAGCACTGGGAGCTGCTGACGTTCCCTCGCTTGATCCTGAAACGTTAGTCTCTACAATAATAGGAAAAGAACAGGAACGCGCAAGAACAGGGGATACAGAGTCATTTCCTGAGGGTTGGCCAATATCAGAGACATTGTTTCCCCCTACAGTGTTGGACTCAGTAACTGTCTCAGGTGCAGAAGCATCATCATCGACAGTACGTACCTCAGGTTGAGGCTGTCCCTCCGTCTGAGACTCAATGTTCTCTGAGGCTGGGGCTTACTGAGGGTTGGCCTGAAGTCCATCCTGATCTTCATCATCATCATCCCATCCTTTGGGAGCACTGACAAGTTTGATCTTGAATTCAGGATTCTTCAGACTCAGTCTCGTTATCCTCTTGATAACCCCCTCAGTGTCAGGACTTGGAACCTGTTTCCTATGCACTGATGCAGTCTCATCAAACACAACATGAGGTGTTTCCTCCACACAAAGGGTCCGACAGTTATACACCTGGAAAGCTTTACTGACTGAGGAGTATCCTAAGAAAACTCCCTCATCAGATTTGCTATCAAAGGCTTTCAGCTGATCTTTCCCATTGTTTAGGATGAAACACTTACACCCAAAAATATGGAAATAGGAGATGCGAGACTTCCTCTTGTTCCAAGTTTCATAAGGTGTCTGAGCATGTTGTTTGTTCAGTATAGATCGATTCTGAGTATAACAAGCAGTGTTGATTGCTTCAGCCCAGTACTTCTTGGGCAGTCCTGACTCAGCCAACATGGTCCTGGCAGCTTCCTTCAGGGTCTGATTCCTTCTTTCAGCTACCCCATTCTGCTGAGGGGTCCTGGCTGCAGAAGTCTCATGAGCTATACCATGGTTAGTACAAAAGTCAGTTATAATAGAGTTTATAAACTCAGTTCCTCGATCTGATTGGATCCTGACTATGCTCTGACCCTGTTCAGTACTCAATTGCTTGAGTAACTCTGGAAGCTTGACCTGTGTCTCCTTCTTGTTCAGCAAGAAAATAACCCATGTGTACCTGGAATAATCATCAACAACAACAAGGGTATATTTCCTACCATTTATGCTGACAGGAGTTACTGGACCAAAGAGATCCATGTGCAGAAGCTGAAGTACTCTGTCAGTTGAGAAGGCTTCTTTCACTTTGAATGAGGCTTTGGTTTGCTTGCCTTCCTGACATGCTCCGCACACGTGGTCTTTGCTAAAAACTTCATTAGGTAGACCATCTACAATCTTGAAGTTTAAGTGACTCAGACGTTTATGCCAAAGCCAACTGAGCACAGATGAGCTCTTAGTGACCAAACAAGTTTCAGGAGGACTGCTCTTGAAATCAGCAAAATATACATTGCCCCTCCTGATACCTGTAATCAGAACCTGTAGTGTAGATTTGTCCTTCACAAGACACATGTTAGATGTAAATTCTACACTATATCCTCGGTCACAAAAATGACTAACCGAGAGTAGGTTCTGTCTCAGTCCCTCAACATATGATACATTCAGTACACGGACAGAGCCAATAACAAGGGTTCCGAATCCTCTGGTGAAACCCTTAGAGTTATCACCAAAGGTTACCTGCGGGCCTTCCTGAGCTACATAATCCTGAAGGAGATCACGAAATCCGGTCATGTGCCTGGAGCATCCTGAGTCCAAGTACCAGTCCTTCATCAGATCCTCCTTCCTCTTCTTGTAGCCCGCAGCGACCTGAAAAGAGTCAGGCCTCAGGTACCCATCTAGTATTGGGTCCTACTGAGTCAGCCATACCCTTCGGGATCCAGATTTGTTTAACAATTCTGATAGCATCAGAAGTGTAAACCTGTTTCCCTGAAATATCAACATACACAGTCTTCTTCCTTTGTGCCTGGGAAGTTGAGGGTGTATGGGTGTCAGCCTGAGGTACAGGAGCCCTATATTGATTCCTGGGGGTGGGCCTCCTGTTCCTCTTTGGCCTGGGTGCATTGGGCTGAGTTTGATCCCTAGAAGGAGCAGCTCGGGCCTGGCCTCTTGGCACTTGAGGTCTAGGTTTAGTGTTTCTGGAGTCAGGTCTCCATTGCCTTTCAGAGGCCACTTGGTTTGCCTTTCTCCTTTGAGGATTAGGACGCACCTGATGGGCTCTGTGCCCTGTCTGAGGAGTCTAGACCTCAGTAGTCCTTGGCTTTGCCTGAGGCCTCCTTTGTCCTGAGTTCCTTCTGCTCTGAGCATTTCTAGGCTGGGCCTGAGAAGTGCTGGGAGCAGAATTCTTCCCAGATTGAGGATTCCTAGGCTGAGCCTTGGAGTTCCTTTGATCTGTCTTCCTAGACTCAGGATGAGGAGCCTTGGCCTTTCCCTTAGGTTTTGGCCTTGATTCCTCAGTCATTTGCCTGACAGGTTCAGCAGGCATTTTCTCCTTCCCTTTGCCTTTATTCTGATGAGCAACACTTGAGCTCTTGTCATCAGTTAGGGCAGGGACAAACTTCTTCTGAGAGTTGCTCCCTGAAGCACCTCTCTTCTTTTTGCCCTTTGGGTCTTTTGAGGCATCATAGCCTCACCCAGCTTTAGCACCATCAGTCAGCTGAGAGAAACTTGTTAACTCATCAACCACTTGGGTGGATGTGTATAACTTCTTCAGCTTAACCTCAAGATGCCCATTGGTTTCTTTCAGAGCCTCAATTTCAGTGGTGTACTGAAGCACCAACTCTTCATGAGCTTTCTCTTTTGAGATCAGCTCAAGATCCCAAGCGGTTTGCTCAGCACAAATGCGAGCTTGCCACTCAGTTTCGAACATTACTCTTAGAGCAATTCGCTCAATCATTAGTTGTTCCTGAGCAAGGAACATATCAGTATCACGAGTCTCAATCAGTGAGCTGATTACACCCTTCAGTCTTTCTACCTCCAGTGGAGCTTCATCATGCTTGTTCCGAGCATGAAGTAGCTCTTCCTGAAGATGTGCTAATCTGAGGGCTTCCTCAGTATCTCTTACTATGAGAGACTCAGTTAACCGATCGTTCTCCTCACTCAGTTTTGCATTCACATCCACTGTGTGAGTATGAGTCTCCTGCAGCCTTGAGAAGTCAACCATCAATTTCTCTAGGGTGAGCTGAAGGTCGAGTTCTCCTGCTGAATCTGAGCTAAGCTCAGGTGCGTGATCAGGAGAAGAGGCAGAAGAACATACCTCATCATCTGCCATCAGGCAGAGGTCATCATACTCCTCATCGGAGAAGAGTTCAGGGGACCGGCGTCCTGGGCCATCTGAATCTGAGGAGTCCTCAGCAAGCAACGCTCTCCTGTCTGATGCCCTGAGCTCTCTCTTGGCTCTCCGATCCTCTCTCTCACGAGCACTGAGCTCCTAACAATCATACTGATAATGTCCGGTCTTTTTGTAGTGGTAGCACTGATCTACATCAGAAGCAAACTTCTTGGCAGTGTACCTTTTATCAGATGACTCCCTCCTGCTCCCTGATGATCATTCAGGTTTGGAGCTGGATCTTCTGGGCTCATCATCTCTCCTCTTCTCATCTCTTCGTCGCTCAAGCTCGTTGCGATCCCTCCTGGAATCTGAACCCCTCCTTTCTTCTCTTCCGGGACTCGATCTCCTGGGGCTGGAGTACCTGCGATCACGGCTGTCAGTATAAAATTTCTTATACCTTCCGAATCAAGAGTTCAGTTTCTCGAATCACCGCGCCATCAGGCTGTAATCCAGGGCTAGCTCATCCTTGTTCATGTTCTTCAGAGACTTGGAGCCAGATCCAACCTCAGGCTCAGGAGTAGCTTTAAGAGCCACACTATTTTCCTTTTCAGGAGTCTTCTCCTCACTAACATCCTCACTGATAACACCTTTCTTCTTCCTCTTATCGAGGTCGAATTCCAGAGCCTTTAACTCTGAGAATAGGTGAGAGTAAGGAATGTTTGTAAGATCCTGAGTGTTTTTCAGCAGGATTACTCCTGTGTCCCATCTTTCAGGGAGACAGTTCAGGATTTTAGAAGACACCTCCCTCTTGGGAAACTCCTTCCCAAGGGTTGCTAGCTCGTTCATCATCTTAATGAACTAAGCTTCCATCTGATCGATGGATTCTCCCTCTAGCATCCGGAAGGCTTCAAATTTCCTAATAGCAAGATCTCTCTTGTTCTCCTTGATCTTTTCTGATCCCTCACTCATCTCCCTCAGAGCATCCCAGATTTCCTTTTCGGTCCTCAGATGCATGAGCCTGACCGAATTCTCGTAAGAAATGGTGTGGAATATAATGTTCTTAGCAACATTATCCAGTCTGATTTGCTTAATCTGATCAGAATTAAGCACAGACCTCTCCACTTCTTCATCTCCGGCGGCTGGAACAGGGACATTGCCAGCAACAGGCCAGGTTGTCTGAAGATTCCTCATAAACCTGATCGGACCATGCTCAATCACTTGATGCATCTGATCATGGATAGAGTAGAGATGTGCAAGTACCCTGAATTTCCAATAGTCATAATTGTCAATAGAGAATTCAGGAAGATTGCCCTCGAGGCGTTTAGAGCCGGATGCCATGATATGCAATTTTTAGAAATAAGATCTATTCAGTAGACCACCAAAAGTTTCTCCTCAGAAACTATTGGTAAACAAAGTCAGTGGTCTTTTGAACCACTGCTCTGATACCACTTGTTGGTCCCAAAATGAGTATAATCTGTGTATGGGGGGGAATACACTGATGTTAGATTTTTCTGAAAGACTCAGAAAAATGCTCTAACACTCTCAGTCAGGATTTCCTGAAATACTCAGTGTACTGAAGGTCCACAGGGGCAGCAGAGACTGTTCAGTAACGAGTCAGATAAACTGAGTGTGAGTAAAGTGCTCGGAAGCTCAGTAGAGATAACAATCCTACTGACTGCTCGGAAGCGGGTCAGTTGGACTACTATCTCAGTGAGCTAGAGTACGTGCGGAAAGTGAGCCCTTAGTTTCTACTCGTTTTATGTTTCTGAAAACATTTTCTCTGAACTTGCTTAGTAAACTGGTGGTTAAGGCTGAGTGCACAGTATTAAGATTCAGGATGATTGATTCAGTCCTGAATATAAAAATGATGCAGAATGTTCAGTTTATTATAATGACAGTTATGATCCTGAACAGAATAGTAAATCAGCACACAGGGGACTTTTTAACGTGGTTCGGAGATAACCAACTCCTACGTCCACGACCTGATTTAACAGGAAGCTATCCTCAAAACCCTGAGGATAGGTACTTGGTTTTACGTGCCAAGGGACACGAGTAGCCAACTTCCTCTCTTAGGAACTGACCCCTGGGCGTTTTACAAGTCCCAGTCCTTCTAACCAACCAATCTCACACCTTGAGTGGTTTGGTATTCTGGTTTCCAACTAAGATAGCTCTAGCAATACAAAACAATGCTAGATATTAGAGCTATCGATCTAAGCAAATACAGAGTGAATCCTACTACAAAACTAGGGAAATTTAATTGCAAAGTGTTGCTTATAGTATGCTTTGAGAGCTTGGATTCTTGAGAGCTTTCTCTTGGAAATTTCCCGTTAGCCTTGAATGGGTGCAAGGCTCTCCATATTTATAGGCAAGATTTAAAATAGATCCGTTGGAGGAGATCAAATCAAATCTTTCCTATTTTAGGGTGTTTGCAGGCTAGAAATACTGTTTGACCTAACCGCCATGCTTATTCTGGCAAGTTGTCCCATTAAATGCCGCATTAAATGCTGCGCAGACTCCGTACACACGTGTCGAAAGATCATTGGCTCTCCGCTCTAACGGCTAGTTGACTTTCAGACATTTGTCCTTCATTGTACATTCAATACTCTGAGTCTCTTGTTAATAACTCAGTCTGAATGTTTGTATTCATTGGAGTCTTCCTGACATTCTCTTTTTCTCTTGTCCCATAGCATAATTAACCTTTTTGATTTGGACTTACATGTTTCAGGTGAACTGAACTGATGCCCGAGTCAGGTCTTATGTGTATTCAGCACAGCCTGATAGATTATTCAGCTCAGTATGTGTAACCTTTTTGCTTTTGGACTTACATGATTCAGGTAAACTGAACCAAGGCCTAAGTCAGGTCTTAAGTGCATTCAGCACAGCCTGATAGGTAACACTTACTCTTCACTGACTAAGTTCTGTCCTGAGTATGCTTAGTGTACTCCGTAGAAACATCAGCCAATGGTACTTCAGGATTGACTTCAGGACGGATCATCAGGCTTCGATCTTCAGCTTCAGATCAGGCAATCTTCAGTAAGACTGACTGACTCCTTCAGGATGGATTACACTTCAGACTTCAGTAAATTGGGTCGACTCCAATATTCTTCAGTCTTCAGCGAGTTCCTCCTGTACTGAATTCCTAACCTAACTATCCTGAATTATTTCAACCTGAACAACTATACTTAGGCAGATTCATCAGGGGTTTTGGGATCTAATCAAAATACTCAGATTGTCCCAACAGGCTGAACCGTCGGTACCTGCTCAGGAGGAGCACGAAGGTGAAGGTGAAGGAGGAGAAGTTGCTCAGGAGGAGCAAGGGAGTTCTGATGCCAGAGAAGGTGAGCATCAGGAAGTCGTGGGCATGGAGGCTCAGGAGGAGCTCCATTATGAGGGTGTTGAGGTTAATCGGGGAAGAAAGTGAATTGTTTATGATGACGCTGAGTCTGAGTCTGATAAACTGGAGGAAGCAGAGGAAGAAACTTAGGAGGAGTCCACACCACCAAAGCTAACTCCATTCGAGATGGATGCCAGATGTCAGGCCATCAGGTTTGTCGATCAGCACTTTCCTGATTTGTAGGAAGCATATGGTGAGGAGGTCATCAGACTGAGGGTCTTGGTGATGATGAGGAAGGCCTTAGTACCCGAAGTTGCTGCCCTGATCAAAGCTATCAGAGAAGACAACCTCTAGGATAAAGAGCAGATAATTCTTGATAGATTTGGGCTCCGTTCTTATACCCAAGTCATCAACAAAGAAGACTTCTTCCGGGTAGTCAGGGCCAAAAATCCTCAACCCAACCCTTCTATGTCACTTGTGCCAGTAGTCGGGGAAGGTGTGACCTCGGGAGGAGGTGCACCGGCCGATGAAGCACTCCCAGGGACCGGGACTACTGAGGCTTCTGGAGAGGTCCCGAAGAAGGTTTCCACCAAGTCTAAGTCAGCTAAGAAGAGGAGAACCCGAACCATCACCGTGGGAGTGTCGCTGATGTGGAGGACTATCCTGGGTAAGCTCGATCATCAGAGTGAGAAGATCAACAAACTCAATGCTGAGTTGGGCAAGGCTAGGAAGGAAACAGCTGATAGATTCCTGAGCCTTGAACAACAACGATCCTCTGGAGTCACTACTGATCAAGTGCAAGAAATGATTAACACTTCTCTCAGTGTCCTAGATAACAAGATCAAGGCACTGATCGCTGAAGTACTGAAGGGGCAGGAGGTCCAGATCAGGACAGTGGCTCAGGAAGAGGCCAAGAAGGGAGATGACGCACTTTTGAGCAAGTGGAAAGAAGGTCAGAAGGCTTCTGAGGAAGCATTGCACAAGTCACTAAACACAAATCTCACTGACAACCTGGAAAGGACGGATGAAGTGGCTGCAATGCGGAAGGAGTTTGACAGTCATCTGACCGAGAGCCTGCTTAGAGCTGAGTATCTCAGGGGATCCTGATTCAGGATATTTAGCAGAAAGTCGATGAGGACAAGGACCCTTTTGATGCTGCCAAAAAGGGGGAAGGGAAGAAAGCTCTGAAAAATCCCAAGTTGGCTCAGAAGCGGAAAGCTGGTGTTTCCGTGGAAGATCTGATGGAGGAGTGTGAGGAGCAACACTTCCCTGGTGATCCCATTGTCGAGGGAAGGAAGAAGACAAAGCAACTAACTCTGGAGACTGCGATGCAGGTCAGGAGCCAGGCTACTGAGCACCAAAAGCTAAAGGAAGGCATGGCTATGCTGAAGGAGAAGACTGATCCTAAGAAAAAGCCTGCCCCTGAAGCTGGGAAGAAGAATGCTACTGCGTCTAAGAAGAAGGTTGATGCTCAGGATGCCGGTCCCTGTGTGTTTGAGTACGTCGACAATTTTGTACCTCCTGACCTGAACGAGACTTGGGTTCCGAACAAGAAGGAGTTTGTCGATCAGTACTACGTCGTCGGGAACTGGCTGAAGACATCCGAAGGCAAGGACAAGAACACCATCTTTGTAGAAATGGATGGCTCTGCATCACAATGAACTTTGGGGAGAAATTGTTTGTCATGCTAACAGAGCAGGAGTTCAGATCAGGGCACCTGAGCACATCACCTATCCACCTCCAACCCTCGGCATCAACAACCACCTGAACATGGATCTGATCAGAAGTGAGATTACTATGATTGCGTCAAGAACTGGAGCTCTCAGAGATCAGAAGATGTTTCATGAGGTCAAGCTTAGAGTCCTGAAGAAGTATGGGATTTCTTTGGCTAGGTGGGATGATGAAGACTAGAATAGTTTGTCAGGATCTTTGTTTTAGGAGTTTGTAATAGTTTCAGGACAACTTGTACTTAACCATTATATTAATGAAACTATTTTATTCCTGAGACAACATCTCGTTGACTCCTGATTTACTTTTCTGCTCTTTATAAAAAACTGTACTAACCCTTTCCTGTTTCCATCTTATAGAACTAAGGACCTGATATATGTTCCTGAAATGAATATTGATGATATCAGTAACTTGTTTAGATGGTAGGATTTTTTCTAAGGGTTTTGGCATCATCAAAAAGGGGGAAATTGTTGGGACAATTTTAAGTGTTTTGATTAGATCCCAAAACCTCTTGATGAATTTACCTAAGTATAGTTCATCAGGATGATAGGCTCATGATAGATAGGTTAGAATAGATTTTTCTATTCACAGGTATTCAGTTCAGGGGGAACGTACTGAGGAGTGAAGACTGATGGAGACGTCCTTAAAATCTGAAGTCTGAAGTATCTCCAACCCTGAAGGTTTGATCGTCCTAAAGATGATCAACCTGAAGCTGTAACCTGAAGAACCTAGGAAGACTCCTGAAGATGCGTAGAAGCCATCCTAAAGAAGTCCACTGATCCTGACATAACTGAGTAAACTAAGCATGCTCAGGGAAGTCTCTATCAGTGAGGGCACAAGTAACCATGATCAGGCTGAACGTCTTACTGATGTTCTTAAGTCCTGACTTGGGCCTAGCATCAGTTAACCTGATACTTGTAAGTCCTGAGACCCAAAGGTTGCACGAGGGAATGAAAGTCTGAAAAAGCAGAAAGAATGTCAGAGTCTCCAACATAAGACAAACATTTATACGTAGTAAAGAACGAGGGACTCAGAGTTATAAATGTACGAGGTTCAGTAAAGTTAAATGCCGACAAACTAGTCGTTGAAAAAGTGACCAGTTAGAAGGCGACACGTATGTACGGAGACTAAGCCATTTAATGCTTCTCAGAGGTGCAGGCGGCGGATCAGAAACTTTACCATACTAGGTATGGTCCATGTCAGACAAGGACAACCAGAACCTGCATCTACCCTAAATAGGAAGGTTTGAAACGGATCAATTCCAACAGATCTATTTTAAACCTCCCTATAAATACAGAAGGTCTTTCTCCCATTCAAGGGTAACGGGAAATTTCCAAGAGAAACTCTCAAGATTCCAAGCACTCAAAGTTCATTTGAAGCAACACTCTGAAACCTTAAATTTCCCTAGTGTTGTAGTAGGAATCTTTTCTGTATTTTTCTTAGAGTATTGATCCTATCATTAGAACTGATTTGTTAGAAGGATCAATACACAATAGTTGGAAACCATGAATACCAAACCCCTCAGGTTGTGAGTTAGTTGGTAGGAAGGACTGTGACTTGTAAAACCACCCAGGGGTCAGTTCCTAAGAGAGGAAGTTGGCTACTCGTGTCCCTTGGCACTTAAAAATCAAGTACCTATCCTCAGGGTTTTGAGGATATCTTCCTATTCAATCAGGTCGTGGACGTAGGAGTTGGTTATCTCCGAACCACGTTAAAAAGACCCTTGTGTGCTGATTTACTATTTGCTCAGGATCATAACTGTCATCATACTAAACTGAAGCATACTTGCATTATTTTGGAAACCATCAGGACTGACTTTGTAATCCTGACCTTAAAACTGTGCACCAGCCTTAACCACGTTTTCACTAAGCAAACTGATAAGTTTTCAGGAATTAAAACGAGTAGAAACTTAAGGGCTCACATTCCGCACTAAACTGACCTTACAGAGATAGTAGCCCAACTGACTAGCTTCCGAGCGGTCAGTAGGATTGTTATCTCTACGGAGCTTCTGAGAGCACAACTCTGACTTAGTCTCTTTGGTTCGTTACTGATTCGTCCCTGCTGCCCCTGAGGACCATGAGTTCACTGAACACATCAGCATCTTCCTGACTAAGTCTGAAAGAGAATTTTCCTGAGTCTTTCGAGAAAATCTGACATCAGTGTATTCCCCCCCATACACTAATTTATACTCATTTTGGGACCAACAACGTTCGATTCTAGAAACACGGAGACAAGCCCCTCCAATCAACGACAATCCATAAGTCTTCAACAACGACAACAAAAACAACAATAGACAACAAGGAGTCAAGAAGATCAGAGCTTAGGAATAAGCATCAAGATCCAAGACTCCGAGCAACTTTGAAGATTCAAAGGCGTTCTTCACGATCTTCAAGAGCGTTCTTCATCAACAAGGCGTTTTGATCCGGGATCACGGTGCGAAGCCTCCGGTCAACATTCTTCATCAACATAGGCGTTTGATTGGAGAAATACAGCGTGACGCCCCTCCGATCAGCGTTCAACAACAAGTCCTCAACGGCAATCAACACCACTCACCTACGACGACATCAACATAGAAAGTCCAAAGGTGAATACTCAATAAAGTCCTTGCATAGGGTAATATTAATTTGAAATAAGGCTTGATGCCCTCAAGTTAATATCAACTTCAACATCAAAGCGGACTCAACTCCAAAAATCAACAAAGTCCTTCCATACGGCAGCTTTAATTTGAAACAAGGCTCAACTCCCTCGAATTAACGTCCAACTCCAAAGTCAACTCCGGACTCAACTCCGGAAATCAACAAAGTCATTCCATAAGGCAGCATTAATTCGAAACAAGACTCAACGCCCTCGAATTAACATCCAACTCCAAAGTCAACTCCGGACTCAACTCCGGAAATCAACAAAGTCCTTCCATAAGGCAGCGTTAATTCGAAAGAAGACTCAACACCCTTGAATTAACATCCAACTCCAAAGTCAACTCCCGACCAACTCCATCCTTCTGAAGGCAAAGTTAATTCGAAACAAGGCTCAACGCCCTCGAATTAACGTCCAACTCCAAAGTCAACCTCGGACTTAACTCCGAAAAATCTGCAAATCAAATCAAGGCCTAGTCAAGACTCGAAGAGAAGAATCAGAGGAATTCATAGAGATTGGACCCGAGATAATCACTTGATATTTCTAAATACACAAATATAATTCTTTGTAATTTCAATTTTCGCATTATTAATAAAAGAGTTATTAATATTTGTGAAGAAAAATTTGCTAGTTACAAATTTTGGCACGCCCGGTGGGACTACTCTACCTCTCATCTCCTCTTTAAAGAATTCAAGCATTCAAAATGACTTCATTCAAGGTCAAGATCATGAGGATCGTTGACACCGGAATAACTCCATTCAAAGTTCAACTCAAGAGGACTGAAGACTCTCCTCCAAAGATTCAAGCTTCCAAAGTGAAGCCTTTCAAGATCAAGCATGTGCGATCTATTGAAGCATCTCCAATTGCAGACTACGAGAATGTGAATGTCGTCACTCAGAGTATGTCAAAGGACTCGCAATCATTCACCTCTTCCATCAAGGCTGTTGAGGAATATGTTCCGCATGCCACCGCAAGCGATGAGAATATCTCAACAAACTCAACTCCCCGTTCTGGACAAAGTTCATCATCAGCCCCTAGTGTTACCGAGGTGATGACAACAAATGCTACAATAGTTGAAAAGCAACTAGCAAGTTTGGTTCAAGCTATGCAAGAATTCAAGACACATATCCAAGAACAAGACGCTAAGATCGCTCAGCTCATAGGCAACACCACCAAGCCCGAGTCAAGTCGCACTAAGGGAAAAGAAGTCTTAGAGCAAGACAAAGATGAAGGGTTTATTGAACGACTATCAACGGAACACGGTTCAACATCAAAAGAGCTTCATGTCACTCCAGAAGGGCTAGTCTCAGTCGATCAAATAAGAGAGGTTATACTTGAGACAATGAAAGACAAGATCGAAGAGGACTCCCAAATCTTCCTTCATGGTGAACAAACCCTACACAAAGAGAATCGATAACTTGAAGATGTCGGTGGGCTACCAACCTCCCAAGTTCAAACAATTTGATGGCAAGGGTACTCCAAGATAAAACATAGCTCACTTCGTGGAGACTTGCAACAATGCGGGCACATATGGAGACTACTTGGTGAAGCAGTTCGTGCGCTCTTTGAAGGGAAATACTTTTGAGTGGTACATTGACTTAGGCGACAACTCGATCGATAGTTGGGAGAAAATGGAGCAAGAGTTTCTTAGCCAATTCTATAGCACCCGAAGGACGGTTAGCATGGTTGAATTGACAAACACTCGCCAATGGAATGAAGAGTCGGTGATTGATTACATCAACCACTGGAGAAACTTGAGCCTTAATTGCAAAGATAGACTGTCCGAAGCTTCAGCAATCGAGATATGCATTCAAGGGATGTAATGGGGACTTCGATACATCCTCCAAGTCATTTAGCCAAGATCGTTCGAGGAGTTAGCTACCAAAGCTCATGACATGGAGATTAGCATGCAAAGTAGCGGGGTTGATGGACCATCAACTAAAGAGTTGCACAGATTCAAAGACAAGCAAGAAGTCAACAATGGGGGCAAATCCTTCACTAAAGATTCAACCAAGGAATCAATACCGGTAACCGCAACAGCACTTAAGTTCTGAAGGGTTGAAAGTGGCACAAGCGATAAAGGGAAAAGTACTATGCAAGATAACATGCCGAGAAGACCGACTTTAGAAGAAAGGCAACAAAGGCAATATCCATTCCTAGACTCGGATGTTTCTGGCATTTTCGATGACTTGATCAAGGTACAACTTGTTGAGCTACCGGATGCAAAGCAACCGAATAAAGTTGGACACACGGAAGATCCCAAGTATTGCAAGTATCATCGGATGGTGGGACACCCAATTCAAGATTGTTCTGTATTCAAGGACATGGTCATGCGACTAGCAAAACAAAAAAAGATTATCTTAGAAGAAAGCAAGACTACGACCAATGTCCTCTCAGTGGAGAATGGTGAAGCTTCATACCAAAAAATTGACGAGAAAAGTAACAAGTTATGCCAGTCGGATGACAAAGACGATGATCATTCAGCAGATGTGATCTTCACAGATGATGATTTACTACTTGGTTCACAATCTCATAATCGGCCCTTGTTCGTGATGGGATATACTTTGCAACAAAAGGTGAATAGAATTCTGATCGATGGAGGTTCGGGAGTAAACATATTACCTCTAAAGACAATGATGAAGTTGGGGGTCTCAACAGATGAACTCGGAAGTAGCCGCTTGATGATCCAAGGATTTAACTTAGAAGGGCAAAGAGCTCTTGGCACGATCAGATTATACTTGTTGATTGATGAGATGGCTTCGGCCGTGTTCTTCCAC
>JAPKLY010003279.1:1269-19489 GCA_026898435.1 Prunella vulgaris | reverse complement strand
CTGGTCTTCTTGACTTCGTCTGAATATGTCTTTTATCCATGGTCTTTGTCTTGTCTGCGACGTGCTCTCAGCTGATCAGCTGATCTTCTGATTTCAGTTGATCTGTCTCTTCTGATATCAGCTGATCTGACTCTTCAGATGATCTGCTCTCGATACTCCAGTGTCAGCTGCTTAAATCTTCTGTCCTCTAAAATCGGCTAAGTCCTCAAGGTCTCAGCTGGTCTTTTTCTTTATGATAGCTTCGGATCTTCTAGGCAGCAAGGTAGATTCCCCCTCACTCGAACCTATCTAATCCTAACTACTCATCAGCTGACTAACATGTTCAGCTGGTCCTATTACAAGCTGATTTGTTTTATATCATCAAAACATCTAACACAGATATCCTAACAAGTTCCCCCTTTTTGATGATATCAAAACCAACTCAGCTGATCTCAACAGATAAGCATATTCAATCAAAGTCAAGATCAAAATAGGACAGAAAAGAAGATCTTTAGATAAGATCCTTAGACAGAATAAAAGGTGCAGCTGACAACAAGAAGTTTTCTGGAATCATAGTGCTTCATTAAATCAAAAGAGAAAGTACAATCAGAAAGAAAGTACTTAATCCTCAGCTGACTCAGCTGGACTATTACATGAGGAGAGGTCTTCTGCTGTTGAGAGGAACTTGCAACCAGTCAAGGTCTCTTCTCTATCTCTCTCAGAGCTGGCAGAGAATTGTCAAAGAGTTGTGGAAAAAGTTGTGTAATCTGCAACCAATGCTTCCTGATTTCCACCCAGTCTATCTTCCCACTCTCATCAGTTGGAGTTGGGAGGTACTCTATCTCTGGCAACTCCGGCTGTACATCCAGCTTAAGCATCTCATCTGAAATAGCTTTGAAGAATTTTGGAAAGGTCTCCTTCAACCAGTTTCTGAATTCAGCATTCTTCTCTCTTTCTCCTCTGGTATCTTCTCCTCTGAGAACATAGAAGTGGATCATGGTCTTAGCCTTTATGGTTTTCCAAAGATGCACATGCTCATCTGACAGTTGATTGTAGAACATATCAATTGGTCCATCAACCAAAGGCTCATTCGGATCCCTAATGTACTTTTCACTTCTAGTCCTGCTACCCTGAGAGACTGCTTTCCCTTGCTTCTTCAGCTTCCTCTGATATCATCTCTCCAGTTCATCATTCATTTTCCTTTCCTGCCTCTTACTCCTCTCTTCTGGAGTCTCCTTTTCAGCTAGCTGCAACTCCTTTACCAGCTTCTCATCCAGTTCAGCATTCATAATCCTCTTCTTTTTCTCTCTTTCTTCAGCAACCACTTCTTGCCTCTGTAGAGCCTCAGCCATCTTCTGATCTCTAAGCTCCTGAGTCTTCTGAGCTGCAATCTTTCTTGTGTTGATATAATCTTCAACATTTTCTACTCTAGCAGATAGAACACCATGGTAATCTACCAGTAGAGCTCTCAGAGAGGCCATCTCAGATTGCAGAGCAACAATAGTAGCTGAGTTCTTCTCTTCCCCCTTTTTGATATCATCAATCATCGAAGTAGAGGGTAGAGAAGTAGGAAGATTATCCACAATGGCTTTTAGGTCCTCCTGACCGTTTTTGCATTCAGCAATTTGACCTTCCAACCTTTCAGAGACCAGTCTGAATCTCTCAGATTCAGCAGAGAGGGTAGCAGAAGCATCATCAGTAAATGCCTTGGCTGTCGTCTTGAAATGTTGTAAAGTTTGGAAAAACTCTATCCTGGTGGCATACAAGCTGTCCTCCATAGCTTCTTTCAGCTTATTTCGGTGATCCATCAGAACTTGATGAACGTGTTATTCAATCAGAGAGGGGGCAGCAGACTTGGCAGCCAGCAGAGTGGCTTTGACCTCCCTGATGTGATCATCAAAATAATTTTTAAGCTGTCCCAAAATTGTAGGGGTTACCTGATCAGCTAGGGTGATCTCAAAGTTTGCTGCCGGAGGGATGAACTCAGACTCAGCTATTTCCGGGCAATCCAGCGCAACCCCATCCTTAAGCAATAAAGCACGGGCAACCTTCCTCAACCCTTCAGGGGATGTCAGCTGGGATGGTGCCTTAACCTCCAAGGCATCCATCAGAATTTCTTCCCACTCGGTAAATGCTGCTTCTCCCATCTCCTTTATCAATTCCAGAAAGAAGGTAACTGGCCATTCTCTCGCTTGTGCCCAGGCGAGACCATCAGCAAGAATATCTTGATAGGCTGGGTAAGGGTTGAGTTTTGGGATATAAAGGGATATGTGGGCTAGGGCAGTTATGATCATCCCTCGTTCAAGAGGCCCCTTTGAACGATGGTGAGATAGGCGTGCTTGTTTGGCCATTTCTGTGGGGGAGTTGGGGGTTTCAAGATTAATGGGTTCAGGGTGAGAGGGTTTGGGAATAGCTGAAGGCTCACCAGAGGTAGCTATCTCCTCTGGTTCATTTCCAGCTCGGAGTTGTGAAGAAGTGGAATGTGTAGAGGTATGGGATTTCTGGGAATGTGAAGGGGAATTGTGTTGGGAAGGATCAGATAAGGGAGTGGATCTGACCTGATGGGTGAGGTAGCTAATGGTGTATCCGCTGATGGTGCATCTTCAGAGGAATGTAGAACCTCTGTCTCAGCAACTGAAGGCTCAGCTGATTCCCTCTCTTCTGACTCTTCTTCCCCCCATCAGAGCCAGAGGCAGAATCCTCATCTGAACCAGCTCTCTCAGTTGATTCCTCCACGTCTTGCTCTTTTTCTTCATCAGAAGGCTCATCAACCAGCAGAGTAGCCCTCTCTGCTGAAGATTTCTTCTTCTTCAGACTGCTCAGCACAGCAGTATAATCATCTGCATCAGAATCAAAGGAGAGCTTCCTTTGGACAGGAGTGGTTTCTTTTTTGGATTTCTTCTTTCTTCCCCCTCCAGCAGGCTTTGAAGCCTTCCTCTTCTGCTTCTTTCCATGACCAGCAGAGAGACCAGGGGCAGCAGCTACTGGATCAGCTTTGGAATCTGAATCAGCTGGCCCAATGATATCCAAGTTACTTCCCCTCAAAAACTTGGTGTGGTTGTACTTAACAACCCAATCTTCATCCCACTCGTGCTGGGGCAGCAGATGATTCAAGATTATGGTAATCTTGGTAGCCATGGAGCACTTCGACTTGAAGTTGTAAACTTGTTGACCACCCACTTCCTTAGCAACACATCTCTTGGACTCCTGTTCCAATCGAAACCATAGCAGACTCACCCAGTCTGCTTGAACCCCATCGAGGATCGTGCGGGCCACGCTCAGACGAAGTTTGGTAATGGCGTCCAAACTCCCCTGTTCTGCCAAGATAACCTTGGTCACCACATCCATCAAAAACCAGAATCGTCTCCTCAACATAGACTTCTTCAGATTCGTGGTGGTATTCCTATGACTCTTCCTGGCCATTATCTTGAAAGTATCCAGGTAGTCGGCTTCCTTGTATTTATGTGGTAGAATACCAGTGGAGGATAGGCCAAAAAGATTAGCAACCGCATCCTTGGAAATAACAACAGCTTTTCCATCAACCAAGGAGCAGATGGAGTTTGAACTAAACTGGGCCTTGAGAAGGAATTGAAAGGCGTAAAAATTTAGGGTTTTATGGTCAGGGGGGATCATGGAGATGAAGGTTCGGAGATTGTGATGTTGAAGAAGGTTTAGGATTTCCCAAATTTCTGGAACCCTAGTCGTGTCGTAATCGACACACATCTTGGCGTACATCTTTTCTTTGAACATCTTTTGCATAGCTTTGGATGCCATACCTTCAACACAGAGGTTAGGTGCACAGAGAATAATATGCAAGAGTAATAAGAAAAGAAAGATTTCGGAGCAGAAGGTTTTCAGTAAGAAGTTAAAGGGGTATATATATGAATCGAAAGAGATGAGCGGTTTTTCCAAAATTAAAACTGATCAATTTTGATCGTAGATTTGTATATTGCATCACACAATCAAAGGTCTGGATTTTTTTACCTTTGAGTGGTTTGGAGGTGATGCGTAAGTGTCAGGGTTTCGAAAGGTTTTGACCGCCAAAAGATTCACATTTTTTAAAAAGGTAATGATGAAAAAACTTTTAGAGAAATTTTAGGCGGTAAAAAATTAATTACTATTGACACCTTATTTTGAAAAAGATAATAAATCCCCGAATTTTCGTAAGAAAAAAGATTTGATTGCCAATTTTCTAAAATTATTTTTAGAAATACGGGATTTATTAATTTTTTAAAAGATTTTATATATAAAAAAAAATTTAAAACCGACATGAAGAATATAGAAATACTTATCGAGAAGCTGACGTGGCAAAGTCAGTTGATAAGAGTGATCCTCATGAAAATCTTTTCTGCTCATCTGGGTCTTTAATGTCAGCTGACATGGACCAGCTGAAGCAAGATGGCCTTGTCTGACTTTCATGACTTATCCCTGTATCAAGTTAGACATAACAAGATAGAGAAAAGAAAAGAAAGAAAAAGAAGACATACCAGATCAGCTGATGTGAAGATCAGCTGATGTGAAGATCAGCTGAATACTTCAGCAGAATAGTCCTCAGCTGGATACCAGCTGACTACCCATATTCCCAAAAACTTTCTTTCTAGAGTACTGCACCTCCATCTATCATTCCTAACTCTGCTACTAATTCTCTGAATCTTACCTCTGTTAAAGGTTTGGTAAGTACGTCTGCTCTCTGCTTCTCCGTATGGATCTTCTCCATCCTGATATCTCCCTTCTCAGCATGGTCTCGAAGAAAATGATGTCTTATGTCCACATGCTTGCATCTGGTATGGAGAACAGGATTCTGAGTAATGGCTATTGCACTTGTGCTATCACAGAAGATGGGTATCTCTTCTGTGATCACATGATAGTCCCTCAGCTGTTGTCTGATCCAGAGCAGCTGAGAACAGCAACTACCAGCAGCCATGTACTCTGCCTCTGTTGTGGAAGTAGCTACTGAAGTCTGCTTCTTGGAGAACCAAGATATCAGCTTACTTCCCAGAAACTGACATGTGCCAGAGGTTGATTTCCTATCAATCTTGCACCATCCATAGTCAGAATCTGAATACCCACTCAGCTGAAAATTATCATCAGCTGGATACCAGAGGCCTAGATTGTAAGTACCCTTCAAATACTTAACAATCTTCTTTGCTGCTTCCAGATGAGATTTCTTAGGATTTGCCTGAAACCTTACACATACCCCTACTGCAAAGCTGAGATCAGGTCTGCTGGCAGTGAGATACAGCAGAGAACCAATAAGTCCTCTATATTGTGTCTGATCCACTTTCTCACCAGCCTCATCTGGATCCATGCTAAAGTTTGCCATCATTGGAATCTTAGCTTCTCTGCTGCTACTGACTCCAAACTTCTCTATCAAATTCTTGGCATACTTAACTTGGCTAATGAAAGTTCCATTGGACATCTGCTTCACCTGCAGTCCAAGGAAGTAAGTCATCTCCCCCATCATGGACATTTCAAACTTGCTGGTCATCAACTTGCTAAACTGATCACACATCTGCTTGTTGGGAGAGCCGAAGATGATATCATCCACATAGATCTGCACTAAGAGGATATAATCTCCATCTTCTTTTCTGAACAAGGTTTTGTCTATCTTTCCTTTGCTGAATCCACTATCCAGTAGGAACTGTGATAGAGTATCATACCAAGCTCTAGGTGCCTGCTTTAGTCCATATAAAGCCTTCTGCAACCTATAAACCTTGTTCCCAATCTCAATCCTGGTGGTTGTTCCACATAGACCTCTTCTGCCAGGATTCCATTTAGAAAAGCTGACTTGACATCCATCTGATATACCTTGAACCCTTTGAAAACAGCATAGGCAAAAAACAATCTGATGGCTTCTAGTCTTGCCACAGGAGCAAAAGTCTCATCATAGTCAATCCCCTCTGACTGTGAATACCTCTGAGCTACTAGCCTTGCCTTGTTTCTTACCACCACATCATTTTCATCCTTTTTGTTCTTAAAGACCCACTTAGTGCCTATTACCTTCTGATGTTTGGGCCTCTCAACTAGGGTCCAAACTTCTTGTCTTGCAAACTGGTTTAGCTCCTCTTGCATAGCTACAATCCAGTTTGGATCTTCAAGAGCTTCATGGATATTCTTGGGTTCTATCAGAGACACATAACAGCTGAATTGAGCACCCAAGTTTAGCTTTCTACTGGTCTGAACACCCACACTTGGATCTCCTAGAATCTGTTCAGCTGGGAAGTCAGACACCTTCTTCTTGCCCCTTTGAGGTGCCATAGTCTGCTCCTCTTGGGTCTTGTCTGATATTCCCCCTTGATTAGTGTCAGGAGTCAATGTGTCATCATCTGGTACTGATGAGGGCTTATCAGCTGATTTGGGCTCATCATCTGAATCTGAATCTGATTCTATCATAGGTACTACTACCTTAATCAGATCTGGCTTGTCTGACAGATTCAGCTGATCCACCTCTTCTGCTAGTTTCTCCTTGTTGTACTCATGAATAGATTCATCAAATACAACATGGGGTGTCTCCTCCACACACAGAGAGACTTTATTAAAGACAATATAGGCTTTGCTACTTCCAGAATATCCTAAGAATATTCCTTCAGCAACCTTAGCATCAAAAGTCTTTAACTTAGTCTTTCCATTGTCATGGATGAAACACCTACACCCAAAGATATTGACAGAGGAAAGCTTAGGAGTTTTACCTTTGTACATTTCATAAGAAGTCTTCCCATGTCTCTTGACTGGTAGACACCTATTTTGGATGAAGCAAGCAGTGTTGATGGCTTCTGCCCAAAACCTTTGAGGAGTCTGATATTCAGCTAACATAGTCCTTGCTGCCTCCTTGAGGGTTCTGTTTCTCCTCTCAGCTAACCCATTCTGCTGAGGTGTTCTGGCAGCTGATGTCTCATGCTGAATACCATTATCCCTGCAATAGTCAGAAACAACAGAGTTAAGAAACTCAATACCTTTATCACTTCTGATTCTGACTATGCTGAGGTCCAGCTCCTTCTGAATCCTCTTAAACAACTCCAACATCTTGACCATAGTCTCATTCTTCTTGAACAAGAACACTACCCAAGTGAATCTTGTATAGTCATCAACAATCACCAGTGTGTACTTCCTTCCACTGAAGCTAAGAGGTGAGACTGGTCCAAATAAGTTCATATGAAGCAGCTGGAGTGCTTTTGTTGTTGAAGTACTCTGCACATCTTTGAATGAGGCTTTAGTTTGCTTCCCTTTCTGACAGGCATCACACTTCTGCTCAGATGCAAACACCTCATTTGGTAGACCTCTGACTAGACCCTTCCTTGCAACCTTGTTAAGAGTCTTGAAGCTCAGATGACCTAGTCTCTTGTGCCAGAGCCAGCTGATCTCTGATGAGCTTTTAGCAACCAAACATGAATCAGCTGGACAACTTGTAAAATCTGCAAGATACATATTACCTCTTCTGAGGCCAGTTAGTAGCACCTGCTCATTTAAATCATTAATAACAAGGCAATAGTTCTTAGAGAATCTTACAGAATATCCCTTGTCACAGAATTGGGATACAGACAGAAGATTGTGCATAAGCCCTTCTACATAGTAGACTTCTTCAACTCTTGTTCCTTTGATCAGCAGGGTGCCTACTCCTCTGGTGACTCCAAAATTGTTGTCACCGAACACAACTCTAGGCCCATCAAGCATTACAAAGTCCTGGAGGAGATGCTTCTCAAAGGTCATGTGCTTCGAGCAACCTCTATCAATGTACCAGACATGGCCCTTGGCTTCTCCTCTTTCTATAGGGCTAGAGTTTACCTGAGATTAAAACTCAGGCTTTAGGTACCCTATCTTTGGGTCCTGATTGGTTAGTATCGACTTTCTGGATCCACAGGTAGAGATCGTCCTTATAAGGTTTACGGGATCTCAACCTTCTACCATATTTGTCCACAAAAATCATCTCCCTCAGAGGATCTTTTCTGGGGCGATGAGTGATAACAGCAGGTTTGTAGGTGGGCTGCTCAAAAGGATAATTTCGGCTTGAGCCTCCGAATGACACATATACCTTAGCCGGTGAATGCTTGCCTACTTTGGTTACATTAAAAGTAACCCAGGACTGAGGTCTGTTTCGCTTGGGTTTACTCTGCTGAGATGACCCAGGCTTATCATTCCTCTGCTGATTCTGCTGAGGTCTCCTTGTCTTAGTTGAGCTATGACTTGGATTCCTCTTCTGGTCTTGGGGCTTCTGAACTTTGGACTTATGTTGGTTGTCAGCAGGCTTCTGAGTTTTAGTACTCTTCTGCTTTGCTGAAATCTTGTGATCACCAGCAGACTTCTGAGCTTTAGAGCTCTTCTGTCCAGCTGGGACCTTTTCTGTCCCTCTGCTCTTTTGCCCTTCTGATCCAGGTGCAGGCTCAGCTGGCCCTTTACCCTTTTGAGGATCCCTAATTAATCCACTGTCACATTTCTTCTTCTTTTGTGGTTTGAGTTTGGGATAAACAAGACCCCTTTTGTCATTCACAGTTTGTGAGGACTCAGCTATTTCAGACACGGCATTCTTTGCCTTAGTCAGCTGGTCCACTTTAAGCTGAAGCTGCTGTGAATTTTTTATTGTCAGTTCATTCTGCTTGAAGAGTTCATCGAACTTAGCTGTCAGCCGATTATGTTCTTCACTCAAAATAGTATTCTCAGAAAGTAGCTTTTCTATCAGCTTCTCATGTTCCTCACATTTTGCTATTAAGTCAGCAGACTTGTTAGCTTGTGAGTCATAGGATATCACTGGTAGTCTAGCATTTTCCAGATCTTGTCTCAAGTTTAGAACTTCAGCTTTCAGACTTGAGTTCTCCTCTTCCAGCTTAGAACAGACTTTTAAGGAGGATTGGAGATCAGATAACAACTTGTGTATATCTGACTCCATAGAATAGGTAGAGGAGCAAGATGAGCTAACAGGTGTGGTAGGAGAATTTACCTCTTCTACCTTAGCCATGAGGCAGATATCATCCTCTGATTCAAAATCAGATGAGGATGAGGATGAGCTGATATCCTGCTTCTCCTCCTCTGCCAGCAGAGCTCTCTTATCAACGAACCTGCGATCTCTCTTGATCCTCTTCTATTCTCTCTCCCTTGGGGTAAGCTGAGGACAATCATAACTGAGATATCCTGGCTTGTTGCAAGTGAAGCAAACACCATCTCCTCCTCTTCTGGGACTTGGTTCCCTCCTTCTCTCTGGAGACTTATATCTGGTCTCCTGTTCATCTGATGGTCTTCTGGCATCAGATGACTTCTGGTATCTTCTGGAAGAATCACTCTTATTCTTCTTCCAATGGGATCTATATTTCTGGAACTTGTTTGACATCTTGTCAAACTTCTTGGTCAGCAAAGCAAGTTGCTCCTTTAAGCTCATGTCCTCTGGAGTAGAGGACGTCTCTTGACTATTAGTTGCAGCAGAGAAAGCAACATTCTTTGTGGCTGATGAAGTTGGAGTCTCATCTTCTTGGTCTTCTTCTTGGATATCGAACTCATGTGCCTTCAGATGAGATAGCAGTGTATGATGACTCATCTCAGATAGATTCTTTGTCTCTTTAATTACAGTCACCTTCACTCTCCATCTTGAAGTAAGAGATCTCAAAATTTTGTTATTAATCTCTTTCTCCGAGTAATCCTTTCCTAAGGAGCTTGCCTTATTCAGTATGTTTGTCAGCCTCATATCCAGCTGATCAATGGTTTCATCAGCTTTCATTTTAAATGTGTCAAAGGTATGTAGAACGGCTTGAAGCTTGTTCTCTTTGATTTGATCTGTCCCTTCACACATCAAAGAGAGTTTCTCCCACATCTCCTTAGCGGTTTTGCACGTCTTGATTTTCTCTATATATTCTTTGGAGAGAGTCTCGATGATCTCTGTTCTGACCACTTGATCTAAGTTGAAGAGTTTCCTTTCAGCATCGTTTAGTTCACTCTTCTTCTTCTCTGTCTTCCTTCTTTCGCTGATCTCAGCTTCTGGAGTCTTGCCATCACTTACTCCTTCCCAGAAAAGCTTGATTGACCCTTCCTCCAGAACATCTAGCATTCGATCATGAATGGCTCCAAGGTGATCCTCCATTCTGAATTTCCAGTAATCATAGTCTTCTATGGAGAATTCTGGCAACTTCCTCGTCTTGGATCCACTATTCTTGTAGGAAGACATATCTGCAAGTGATTAGATAAAAAGCACACAAAATTTTCTAAAAACAGATTTTTAGGGATCTGTCCAGGTGACCACCAAAAGCTTTCTCAGGTTGTGGTCTTTTGGATACACAGCTCTGATACCACTTGTTGGTCCCAAAGGCAGGTTTTAGGGAAGAATACCTTTGAACAAGTTTAGAAGGGGGGGTTGAATAGACTTGTAAGGATTCAAAAACCTTTTTCAAATTATTTTGGTTATTCAGAAAACCAGCAGACTACTGAGGTAGTCTAAATTTGAAAGATGTGCGCTGTGAATTGTGCGGAAACCTTTTTAATGAAAATCAGTTTTAGGTGATGTGCACAAGTTAAGTACAGAAAGAAATAAGACGAGACACAAGGGATTTATAGTGGTTCGGACCAACTGTCCTACATCCACTCTCCTCAATCCAACTTGGAGTTGAGGGGCTCTCCACTAACTTACTCACTTACACACTTCGAGAGTACTACTCTCTTACAAATTGTCAATGCTACAATCGCAATTGACTTCTCACAGCTTCTACAAAGCTTTTACAAATAATAAGTATGAATGGGGTTTTTGAGTGCAAGTGATAATTCTGACAGAGTTTCGGCTAGCTTAATATGCGTGTAAATCCGATACTGAAATTATCACTGTTACTCTAACTTATAGGGTCAAATAACTAGCCGTTGGAATAGACTAGAAATCTGAGATCCTATAATCTCGTATTCAATCAATCATTGTGATTGATTGAATCTCCATCTTGATTCCCGTCAATCTTCGCGATCTACAATCAATCAAGTTTGTCCCCTTGATTGATTGATCTTCTATTCTGGGAATCTTCCTTCTATGTCGCAAGTCGACCCTTAAAATGATTCCGAAGAATCTGGGCCGAGCACAAGACCTCAGCTGATCTGTCTCCTCAGCTGGTGTACCAGTCTGCTGATACTTGGACCTCAGCTGATGTGCAAGTCTGCTGGTGTGCACCTCAGCTGGTCTTCTTGACTTCGTCTGAATATGTCTTTTATCCATGGTCTTTATCTTGTCTGCGACGTGCTCTCAGCTGATCAGCTGATCTTCTGATTTCAGCTGATCTGTCTCTTCTGATAGCAGCTGATCTGACTCTTCAGATGATCTGCTCTCGATACTCCAGTGTCAGCTGCTTAAATCTTCTGTCCTCTAAAATTGGCTAAGTCCTCAAGGTCTCAGCTGGTCTTCTTCTCTATTATAGCTTCGGATCTTCTAGGCAGCAAGGTAGATTCCCCCTCACTCGAACCTATCTAATCCTAACTACTCATCAGCTGACTAACATGTTCTGCTGGTGCTATTACAAGCTGATTGGTTTATTATATCATCAAAACATCTAACACAGATATTCTAACAAGTTCCCCCTTTTTGATGATATCAAAACCAACTCAGCTAATCTCAACAGATAAGCATATTCAATCAAAATCAAGATCAAAATAGGACAGAAAAGAAGATCTTTAGATAAGATCCTTAGACAGAATAAAAGGTGCAGCTGACAACAAGAAGTTTTCTGGAATCATAGTGCTTCATTAAATCAAAAGAGAAAGTACAATCAGAAAGAAAGTACTTAATCCTCAGCTGACTCAGCTGGACTATTACATGAGGAGAGGTCTTCTGCTGTTGAGAGGAACTTGCAACCAGTCAAGGTCTCTTCTCTATCTCTCTCAGAGCTGGCAGAGAATTGTCAAAGAGTTGTGGAAAAAGTTGTGTAATCTGCAACCAATGCTTCCTGATTTCCACCCAGTCTATCTTCCCACTCTCATCAGTTGGAGTTGGGAGGTACTCTATCTCTGGCAACTCCGGCTGTACATCCAGCTTAAGCATCTCATCTGAAATAGCTTTGAAGAATTTTGGAAAGGTCTCCTTCAACCAGTTTCTGAATTCAGCATTCTTCTCTCTTTCTCCTCTGGTATCTTCTCCTCTGAGAACATAGAAATGGATCATGGTCTTAGCCTTTATGGTTTTCCAAAGATGCACAAGCTCATCTGACAGTTGATTGTAGAACATATCAATTGGTCCATCAACCAAAGGCTCATTCGGATCCCTAATGTACTTTCCGCTTCTAGTCCTGCTACCCTGAGAGACTGCTTTCCCTTGCTTCTTCAGCTTCCTCTGATATCGTCTCTCCAGTTCATCATTCATTTCTCTTTCCTGCCTCTTACTCCTCTCTTCTGGAGTCTCCTTTTCAGCTAGCTGCAACTCCTTTGCCAGCTTCTCATCCAGTTCAGCATTCATAATCCTCTTCTTTTTCTCTCTTTCTTCAGCAACCACTTCTTGCCTCTGTAGAGCCTCAGCCATCTTCTGATCTCTAAGCTCCTGAGTCTTCTGAGCTGCAATCTTTCTTGTGTTGATATAATCTTCAACATTTTCTACTCTAGCAGATAGAACACCATGGTAATCTACCAGTAGAGCTCTCAGAGAGGCCATCTCAGATTGCAGAGCAGCAATAGCAGCTGAGTTCTTCTCTTCCCCCTTTTTGATATCATCAATCATCGAAGTAGAGGGTAGAGAAGTAGGAAGATTATCCACAATGGCTTTTAGTTCCTCCTGACCGTTTTTGCATTCAGCAATTTGACCTTCCAACCTTTCAGAGACCAGTCTGAATCTCTCAGATTCAGCAGAGAGGGTAGCAGAAGCATCATCAGTAAATGCCTTGGCTGTCGTCTTGAAATGTTGTAGAGTTTGGAAAAACTCTATCCTGGTGGCATACAAGCTGTCCTCCATAGCTTCTTTCAGCTTATTTCGGTGATCCATCAGAACTTGATGAACGTGCTTTTCAATCAGAGAGGGGGCAGCAGACTTGGCAGCCAGCAGAGTGGCTTTGACCTCCCTGATGTGATCATCAAAATAATTTTTAAGCTGTCCCAAAATTGTAGGGGTTACCTGATCAGCTGGGGTGATCTCAAAGTTTGCTGTCGGAGGGATGAACTCAGACTCAGCTATTTCCGGGCAATCCAGCGCAACCCCATCCTTAAGCAATAAAGCACGGGCAACCTTCCTCAACCCTTCAGGGGATGTCAGCTGGGATGGTGCCTTAACCTCCAAGGCATCCATCAGAATTTATTCCCACTCGGTAAATGCTGCTTCTCCCATCTCCTTTATCAATTCCAGAAAGAAGGTAACTGGCCCTTCTCTCGCTTATGCCCAGGCGAGACCATCAGCAAGAATGTCTTGATAGGCTGGGTAAGGGTTGAGTTTTGGGATATAAAGGGATATGTGGGCTAGGGCAGTTATGATCATCCCTCGTTCAAGAGGCCCCTTTGAACGATGGTGAGATAGGCGTGCTTGTTTGGCCATTTCTGTGGGGGAGTTGGGGGTTTCAAGATTAATGGGTTCAGGGTGAGAGGGTTTGGGAATAGCTGAAGGCTCACCAGAGGTAGCTATCTCCTCTGGTTCATTTCCAGCTCGGAGTTGTGAAGAAGTGGAATGTGTAGAGGTATGGGATTTCTGGGAATGTGAAGGGGAATTGTGTTGGGAAGGATCAGATAAGGGAGTGGATCTGACCTGATGGGTGAGGTAGCTAATGGTGTATCCGCTGATGGTGCATCTTCAGAGGAATGTAGAACCTCTGTCTCAGCAACTGAAGGCTCAGCTGATTCCCTCTCTTCTGACTCTTCTTCCCCCCATCAGAGCCAGAGGCAGAATCCTCATCTGAACCAGCTCTCTCAGTTGATTCCTCCACGTCTTGCTCTTTTTCTTCATCAGAAGGCTCATCAACCAGCAGAGTAGCCCTCTCTGCTGAAGATTTCTTCTTCTTCAGACTGCTCAGCACAGCAGTATAATCATCTGCATCAGAATCAAAGGAGAGCTTCCTTTGGACAGGAGTGGTTTCTTTTTTGGATTTCTTCTTTCTTCCCCCTCCAGCAGGCTTTGAAGCCTTCCTCTTCTGTTTCTTTCCATGACCAGCAGAGAGATCAGGGGCAGCAGCTACTGGATCAGCTTTGGAATCTGAATCAGCTGGCCCAATGATATCCAAGTTACTTCCCCTCAAAAACTTGGTGTGGTTGTACTTAACAACCCAATCTTCATCCCACTCGTGCTGGGGCAGCAGATGATTCAAGATTATGGTAATCTTGGTAGCCATGGAGCACTTCGACTTGAAGCTGTAAACTTGTTGACCACTCACTTCCTTAGCAACACATCTCTTGGACTCCTGTTCCAATCGAAACCATAGCAGACTCACCCAGTCTGCTTGAACCCCATCGAGGATCGTGCGGGCCATGCTCAGACGAAGTTTGGTAATGGCGTCCAAACTCCCCTGTTCTGCCAAGATAACCTTGGTCACCACATCCATCAAAAACTGGAATCGTCTCCTCAACATAGACTTCTTCAGATTCATGGTGGTATTCCTATGACTCTTCCTGGCCATTATCTTGAAAGTATCCAGGTAGTCGGCTTCCTTGTATTTATGTGGTAGAATACCAGTGGAGGATAGGCCAAAAAGATTAGCAACCGCATCCTTGGAAATAACAATAGCTTTTCCATAAACCAAGGAGTCGATGGAGTTTGAACTAAACTGGGCCTTGAGAAGGAATTGAAAGGCGTAAAAATTTAGGGTTTTATGGTCAGGGGGATCATGGAGATGAAGGTTCGGAGATTGTGATGTTGAAGAAGGTTTAGGATTTCCCGAATTTCTGGAACCCTAGTCGTGTCGTAATCGACACACAGCTAAGCGTACATCTTTTCTTTGAACATATTTTGCATAGCTTTGGATGACATACCTTCAACACAGAGGTTAGGTGCACAGAGAATAATATGCAAGAGTAATAAGAAAAGAAAGATTTCGGAGCAGAAGGTTTTCAGTAAGAAGTTAAAGGGGTATATATATGAATCGAAATAGATGAGCGGTTTTTCCAAAATTAAAACTGATCAATTTTGATCGTAGATTTGTATATTGCATCACACAAATCAAAGGTCCGAATTTTTTTACCTTTGAGTGGTTTGGAGGTGATGCGTAAGTGTCAGGGTTTCGAAAGGTTTTGACCGCCAAAAGATTCACATTTTTTAAAAAGGTAATGATGAAAAAACTTTTAGAGAAATTTTAGGCGGTAAAAAATTAATTACTATTGACACCTTATTTTGAAAAAGATAATAAATCCCCGAATTTTCGTAAGAAAAAAGATTTGATTGCCAATTTTCTAAAATTATTTTTAGAAATACGGGATTTATTAATTTTTTAAAAGATTTTATATATAAAAAAAAATTTAAAACCGACATGAAGAATATAGAAATACTTATCGAGAAGCTGACGTGGCAAAGTCAGTTGATAAGAGTGATCCTCATGAAAATCTTTTCTGCTCATCTGGGTCTTTAATGTCAGCTGACATGGACCAGCTGAAGCAAGATGGCCTTGTCTGACTTTCATGACTTATCCCTGTATCAAGTTAGACATAACAAGATAGAGAAAAGAAAAGAAAGAAAAAAAAGACATACCAGATCAGCTGATGTGAGGATCAGCTGAATACTTCAGTAGAATAGTCCTCAGCTGGATACCAGCTGACTACCCATATTCCCAAAAACTTTCTTTCTAGAGTACTGCACCTCCATCTATCATTCCTAACTCTGCTACTAATTCTCTGAATCTTACCTCTGCTAAAGGTTTGGTAAGCACGTCTGCTCTCTGCTTCTCCGTATGGATCTTCTCCATCCTGATATCTCCCTTCTCAGCATGGTCTCGAAGAAAATGATGTTTTATGTCCACATGCTTGCATCTGGTATGGAGAACAGGATTCTGAGTAATGGCTATTGCACTTGTGCTATCACAGAAGATGGGTATCTCTTCTGTGATCACATGATAGTCCCTCAGCTGTTGTCTGATCCAGAGCAGCTGAGAACAGCAACTACCAGCAGCCATGTACTCTGCCTCTGTTGTGGAAGTAGCTACTGAAGTCTGCTTCTTGGAGAACCAAGATATCAGCTTACTTCCCAGAAACTGACATGTGCCAGAGGTTGATTTCCTATCAATCTTGCACCATCCATAGTCAGAATCTGAATACCCACTCAGCTGAAAATTATCATCAGCTGGATACCAGAGGCCTAGATTGTAAGTACCCTTCAAATACTTAACAATCTTCTTTGCTGCTTCCAGATGAGATTTCTTAGGATTTGCCTGAAACCTTACACATACCCCTACTGCAAAGCTGAGATCAGGTCTGCTGGCAGTGAGATACAGCAGAGAACCAATAAGTCCTATATATTGTGTCTGATCCACTTTCTCACCAGCCTCATCTGGATCCATGCTAAAGTTTGTCATCATTGGAATTCTTAGCTTCTCTGCTGCTACTGACTCCAAACTTTCTATCAAATTCTTGGCATACTTAACTTGGCTAATGAAAGTTCCATTGGACATCTGCTTCCCTGTAGTCCAAGGAAGTAAGTCATCTCCCCCATCATGGACATTTCAAACTTGCTGGTCATCAACTTGCTAAACTGATCACACATCTGCTTGTTGGGAGAGCCGAAGATGATATCATCCACATAGATCTGCACTAAGAGGATATCATCTCCATCTTCTTTTCTGAACAAGGTTTTGTCTATCTTTCCTTTGCTGAATCCAATATCCAGTAGGAACTGTGATAGAGTATCATACCAAGCTCTAGGTGCCTGCTTTAGTCCATATAAAGCCTTCTGCAACCTATAAACCTTGTTCCCAATCTCAAATCCTGGTGGTTGTTCCACATAGACCTCTTCTGCCAGGATTCCATTTAGAAAAGCTGACTTGACATCCATCTGATATACCTTGAACCCTTTGAAAACAGCATAGGCAAGAAACAATCTGATGGCTTCTAGTCTTGCCACAGGAGCAAAAGTCTCATCATAGTCAATCCCCTCTGACTGTGAATACCTCTGAGCTACTAGCCTTGCCTTGTTTCTTACCACCACATCATTTTCATCCTTTTTGTTCTTAAAGACCCACTTAGTGCCTATTACCTTCTGATGTTTGGGCCTCTCAACTAGGGTCCAAACTTCTTGTCTTGCAAACTGGTTTAGCTCCTCTTGCATAGCTACAATCCAGTTTGGATCTTCAAGAGCTTCATGGATATTCTTGGGTTCTATCAGAGACACATAACAGCTGAATTGAGCACCCAAGTTTAGCTTTCTACTGGTCTGAACACCCACACTTGGATCTCCTAGAATCTGTTCAGCTGGGAAGTCAGACACCTTCTTCTTGCCCCTTTGAGGTGCCATAGTCTGCTCCTCTTGGGTCTTGTCTGATATTCCCCCTTGATTAGTGTCAGGAGTCAATGTGTCATCATCTGGTACTGATGAGGGCTTATCAGCTGATTTGGGCTCATCATCTGAATCTGAATCTGATTCTATCCTAGGTACTACTACCTTAATCAGATCTGGCTTGTCTGACAGATTCAGCTGATCCACCTCTTCTGCTAGCTTCTCCTTGCTGTACTCATGAATAGATTCATCAAATACAACATGGGGTGTCTCCTCCACACAGAGAGAGACTTTATTAAAGACTCTATAGGCTTTGCTACTTCCAGAATATCCTAATAATATTCCTTCAGCAACCTTAGCATCAAAAGTCTTTAACTTAGTCTTTCCATTGTCATGGATGAAACACCTACACCCAAAGATATTGACAGAGGAAAGCTTAGGAGTTTTACCTTTGTACATTTCATAAGAAGTCTTCCCATGTCTCTTGACTGGTAGACACCTATTTTGGATGAAGCAAGCAGTGTTGATGGCTTCTGCCCAAAACCTTTGAGGAGTCTGATATTCAGCTAACATAGTCCTTGCTGCCTCCTTGAGGGTTCTGTTTCTCCTCTCAGCTAACCCATTCTGCTGAGGTGTTCTGGCAGCTGATGTCTCATGCTGAATACCATTATCCCTGCAATAGTCAGAAACAACAGAGTTAAGAAACTCAGTACCTTTATCACTTCTGATTCTGACTATGCTGAGGTCCAGCTCCTTCTGAATCCTCTTAAACAACTCCAACATCGTGACCATAGTCTCATTCTTCTTGAACAAGAACACTACCCAAGTGAATCTTGTATAGTCATCAACAATCACCAGTGTGTACTTCCTTCCACTGAAGCTAAGAGGTGAGACTGGTCCAAA
>JAPKLY010003278.1:0-19495 GCA_026898435.1 Prunella vulgaris | reverse complement strand
ATTTATATTATTTCATTTATTTTTATATTATTTTTATAAAAAGTGTATTTATATTATTTCATTAATTTTTTGCTAATCGAATTTTTTTACATATATTATGATTTTTTATATTCACTTTTTAACTTTTATTTGAGGCTAAAATTGGACCTTATAAAAAAAATTTGGACTAAATCTAATAAAAAATTAATTTTGGGACTAAAATTGGACCTTACAAAAAAATTTGGGACTAAATCTTATAAAAAGTTAATTTTGGGACTAAAATTGGACCATATTAAAAAATTTGGGACTAAATCTAATAAAAATTTAATTTTGGGACTAAATCTATTTTGTCAAATAATTATGGGACGAATTGTGATTCAAACTCGGTAAGTCTTGATTGCATTTTGTGGTTATAACTGATGGAGTTTATGCTACGGCAATACACTTGTTTTGAAAAGATATAATATTAGATAGTAATAATATATCCTTTTCGAGAAAATTATTTTTTCAGAACCGTAACTTAAGGTTGGTAGTAAAATAAGGATCATAACTTTTTGGATTGACAAAATGAGGAACATAACTTTAAAATGTGTCAAATTGACAATAATTGTAAATCTGACCTATTGGTCAAAAATCAGGCCGAAATCGGGCCTTTGCCCTCAATTTACAACTTTTAGAAATTACGTTAAATTGTCAATCTGAAAAATTGTGGTTCTTATTTTGCCAGTTTAAAAATTTATTGCGTTTATTTTACTATCCTAGAAAGTTATACTGCTTTTATTTTGTCAATCATCTTAACCTACGGTCCTGAAAAATCATTTCCCCCCACCCCTTCATCATACAAAGGATTTTAAAGGGTAAATATCATCACTTTTGATACCCTATCTTTGGGCACTCTTAAAATTAATCATCGAAGTTCATTTTTTTATCACAGAATCGTCCATGCCGTCTGTTAATCCATCATTGACTAGTGCAGCCAACAATTGTAGACTTAAAAATATAATTATTTAAAATTACATAAAATTATTAAATATCAATTTCACTCCACTCATATATATATATATATAATATATAATATACATATGTATTATAAATTTTGTAAGTTGCACTGGGTTGGTTTTATTTCTAGTAACCCCCTCTTTGTAATCTCACTTTGTAATTCATACTATTAACCATCACATTCTGAATATTACAATTAAACATTAGGCAATATGTAGTTAAATCAAGAATCATAACAAAAAAATGATCATTATACTACAAGATTCTTCCTTTCTTGTCCTGCAATTGTCTCTAATTCAGCTTCCTTAGCTATCTCAACAAGCAGAAGCCTTTCACAATACAGCTTTCGATGAATTCTTCAACGTTGAAATATTATAAAATTTAAATATTTTATGACGGATTTCTGACATACACATATTATATTTATTGAAAACAAAATCGACTTATTATAGAAAATATATTGACAGAAAATCTGTCAATAAAATATTTAAATAATTTTAAAAAATAAAACATTTAATTATATAATATATTCCATCAGAATAGTTTGTCATTATTAATTTAATATGAATAAAAAATATGCAAATATTCATTTTATAAAAAAATTGAAATAATAGAATTTATAATAACACTGACATAAATTTTCACCATTATATTTATTGGTAAATTTAACTAAAAATATCTATATTTCTAAAAATTCAACAATTAAATTATCCATCATTAAATAATATAAATGAAATAAAAATAAGCAAAATAAATTCAAAAAAATTAATGTTATACTGACGAAACGTCCGTTGACGATTCCGGTAAGGTGCAGAGGCTGAGGAAAGAGTGCCCAAACGCCGAGTGTGGCGCCGGAACTTTCATGGCAACTTTAAGCCGGTGGAGATTAATCATGATAACTTTAAGATTGCCGAAACTGATTTCTGTTATTATATTTCAATGTTATAAGATTGCGAAATTGCATTTTCAGCTGGTTACTGTTATAGTCTAGGTATACTTTAATTTTTGGTATTGAGTTGAGATATGTTTTAATCAGGTCATGATATGCCTAGCGCTGCTTTCTTTTTTGCCAATAGTACTATATATATTGGATTCTCTCACATCTCTTCCGGGCTCAAATTGGCCTAAATTTAAAACTTTTCAAAGTTATTGTCCTACTTTTCCAAGCCTGAAAAACATATTGTCCTACTTCTCCAAGCTTGAAAACATGTTGTCCTACTTTTCCAAGCCCGAAAATATATTGTCCTACTTTTCCAACTACCCTATAATTACGGTCCTAAAAAAACATTTTTCCCATCTAGCAGACATACAAACAGACGAAGTAAGCAGACTGTCTTTGTCTTGCTAATAAGTAGTTGCCCCTCCAGTTTGGTGCAGCATTGCATCTGTCTCGTCATCATCCTCTCTAATACTAGAGAAGAATTTAAAATTGAAACAGTTGTGTATGAGAGCATTCATTTCTTTAGGTCTTTGCTTTTTTCTTTTGTTTTTTGTTCATTTTGATAATTCATGTTTGTGGGCTTCTTTCGCTGCTTGAAGTTTGTATTATTGTTAATTTGATTTTCCTTCTTGGTGATGCCATGCAGGCTTTACAAGCCATTATAGATCACCAAGAAGTGAATATGATAATGGTGGAGTAACAATACAACCATTACTTGCGGATGGGATAGCTTCCTGTACCTGCTGTAATTCTTCTTCTTTCAAGGTCCTACAGAATATCAATATATCTCTTCCTTTCTCCACATTCTATTCCCAATACTGCAGCAGCAACTTACCAGCTTTAAGGTTGCATCCAGCAAACAGTTTGGAGACGATTTGGTGATCGATGTCATTGAGTTTCCTCAACGAAACCAACTCACTTCTTCTGAATTGGATGACTCATATTCGTCTCTGTTCAAATTTAGAACTGTGCTTTACGGCCAGAAGGAGCTTCCACATTCTTACACCGATGTGCGCCATTTTGTTCCCAATGTCGAGGAATCTGTTCCAAGCTCTGCGCGAGCCAAACCATCCAAAGCTTTAGCTTGCAAGCCTAGAAAAAGGGACACGGTGAAGGAAAAAGTTAGAAAACAGAGGAATGGTTGTCTGCATATAAGGCTTGAGGATCTACGACCACATTTTGGGAAGAAAATTGATCAAGCTGCAGAAGAGCTTGGTGGTGAGAGTAACAACTTTTTCACATTGTTTGTTTAAACAATTAATTTTATGTGTTACATGCAGTTTCATGATCAACTATAAAGCGGGCACAAAGGGTCCATGGCATCGGTAGGTGGCCAAATAGTCAAAAATACACAAACAACCCTTCGCTCTTCGAGGCTGCTGGAACTTCTAAAGCTACATCACTGCCCCCGACTAAATTAAAAACGGTTGTGCAGCCCGCGACTGATATTCAGCCAGAATCTAAAACAGTGATGGTAAAGGCCAGTTATGAAGATGTTATGATAAAGTTTAAATGGGAAAAATGATTTTTTAGGACCGTAATTATAGGGTAGTTGTAATTTAAGGACAATATGTTTTTGGACTTGGAAAAGTAGGACAATATGTTTTCAAATTGGAATACTTGGATGAAGACAATGATAAAATCTCGAGAGTCTAAAGGCAGGGGAGAAGACTAGTGTGCAGGTGTTTGTTCATTTAACCTCTAAGTAAGCTCTTTTTCTTTCTAAATTTGTATGCTTGATACCAATCGCCACATACCGTTGCATATAAAAATATTGTTATGTCTATTGCAGCAGAGTTAACTAATTTTCATCAGTAGCTTCAATTTACGATCAGCTGGCTTTTTCTCAACTTGAAGAGCCAAGGAGATGGCACAGATCATGTTATTGCTGCTGTTGGCACTTTAAAAAGTATCGATGCTGATAGGATTTTACTTAAGAGAATTATTTTAAACAGGTAAGCCAAGCATTCCTCAATATCACGAAAATTGTTTACATCAGATGGTAAAATTATTTTTGATGAATTAAGCAACTGCTTTATTTTAACAATCAGAGCATATGGAGTACTAATCTTTTGGACTCTTGATTGTTTCATTTTCTGTGGAAAACCATTGTGTAAAAATTTCAGAATCATGCATCTGTTTTTAAAAACTTATGTAATTAGCTCAAGAGATTTTTTTATTACCTGAAATATCCATACTATCATTAATACTCCCTCCGTCCCAGAGGTGTTTTCACCTCTGGAATGGCACAACTCTTAAGAAAAGTAGAGTGTTGTGTAAAGTTATATTATTAAAATAATGAGATTAATTGGATTGTGAGGATAAAGTTAAAGTAATAGTTTCCATTTATAGGGTGTGAAACAAATTGTGGGACGGACGAAAAAGGAAAGTGTGAAAACAATTATGGGACGGAGGGAGTAACTTTTAGTGATGGTAAATTTCCTATCATTGCCTCTAATTACTGCTTCTCTAGTTAAAGGTCAATAATGACGGAATAGAGTCCTCTCACTAATAAGTATATAATTAGAGTAAATTTACTCTCATTAAAAGAATTTTAGTGATAGCACATCCAGTCACTAATATATCATTTTCACTCTCATTATATATTACATTTAATTATAAGAATTCCTCTCATTATAATACAGACCTCCTGTCACTAAATAACACAATTTAATGATAAAAAATCCTCTCATTATAATACAGACCTCCTGTCACTAAATAACACAATTTAATGATAAAAAAATCCTCTCATTATATCTAAAAATATTATGTCGCTAAAACTAAATTTACACTGTCATCAATAGTTGATATTTCTAAATAAATTTTTACTCTTTATACAAATATTAGTATAAGAATTTATTGCAATAATATTCTCGAAAGCATTGTACATACAAATCTCTACCGATAATATTTTCAAAATTACAAAATTCATTCCCAAAATGCTTTAAATAAAGTGTAACACCAAATAGTTGGCTATCGGTACTGCTCTAGGTATGCTCTTTTCACCAGTATCTCTATCACCTGTTAAATAAAATAAAAAAAATATACATCATGATAATGAAAGTTAATTAGATAGTTTATAAAATGCAAATATACATACAGAGAAAGTTATGTGATTGGAATCAACAAATTATCAAATTTAAAGTGAAAATACTAGAATAAAATAAGGCTTCGAGCATAAGCGAAAGGAAATCTACTCAGATCAAGATCTAGTTTTCATGACCTAATAAAAAGGAATATACGTTTATTACTTTAACAATGATAAACATGACTTGGAGCTCAGCCTTTGGCTTTCTCAATACTGCTCGATTTTCTCTTATACTCTAAAGAAAAATATTCAAGAGATGAAAGATTAAAGAAGTCAAGTATGTGAGAAATATAAGTAGTGGTTTTACCTTTTGGACATCAACAGAGAATTATAATCAGCTCTTTTTGAACATGAGTTGGCAGGGGTTGCTGTAAAAAAAACATATGAAATTAAGTATCATCAATAAAGGAGCACAAGTGCTATTAGAATTGTTAAAAACAGGAACAATTATCTATAAACACTCATTTCAGCAGGAAGTCATAGGTAAAAGCAGAAGCAGAAACAATTAAAAGTTTGCAGATAGACCCTAAAGTGATTTACAAATCTAATCTCCCTGCACAGGTTACTTTGATAAAAAAAAGGTCAAAATCTTTCTGGTCTTGGTGCACAGGCTTTTCAATTAATTTTGGTTTATTCCTTTTGTTAACTCCTGTCTAAAAATTTTCAGGTGACCCAGCTTTATTCAAACTGTAATCTGCAAATATTAAAGAAATACCATGCTTTAGTCATTTTTATGCAGATATGCAAGGTTGGCTAATTAATGTATCTTTAAGTCATTAAAATTTTGTCTACTTAGCATAAAATAAATGTTAAGGAGGCAAACAATTATATAAACAAACTCATTTTCCAGCTAATGTGTGTTTTCATCAATTATTAGTAACATACAGCTTGGTCACATAGTCATGGATATATATAAACATTCAAATAAGGTTTAAACTAAATCATGTAATTGTACTATGTATTACTATGACCCTGGAAAGGGTTTGAGCTAAATCTGGTTTCTTTAGTGGAGTCATGACTGCATAGCAGTTGTTGGTAATATCAGTAGCAATAATGTTCAGGAACCCAAAGCTAAGACTGCTCTTATTTGGATGTAAATCCTCCACAAGTTATATTAGCATCTAACAATTATGACAAAACTAGGTAGGGATATTATAAAAACGTCAAGTTTGATGAATCTATGAAATGTGTCTCTCCCTATATGACTAAGGACACAATTTGATATATGCATAGCTCTTGCATCCAAGAGTTGGGTTGTTTCTATATTATATACAGGAATTATATATGCATTATATGTAGTATCAAACACACCATTTATTTAGCAAACTCACTGAAAATCACGAACTACCGGAAAAATATAACCCTAGAGCTTAAAGGTGAACAAACTGGAGCACAATGGGGGAGACATCAGAGAATGAAAATGAGTTCATTTTGATGGCCTCCTAGAGCTTGGGAAGCTTGTAGGAAAGATTATGCAGCAGTAATGCACATTTGAAATTCCTCATGAGATCAATGTAACACAACCACAAAAACACACAGATATAAAGGTTAACACAACCAATTATGGCTCTGCCAGAAGTATATCCAGACTACATATTGATCAATTGCTCTAGTTTGTAGTGATCACATGATATTTATCAGAGTATTATCCACATGTACAAAAGACATTGCTAAATTCGAGTTGAGAAACATTGCAATACTACATATTTTCTCTCACCAAACTGGGACCGGATCAGTATCTAAAAACAGTGAATCTCCTGTACAATAGGACTCACAGAAAACAGAGCCATCTCCACCAACAGTGTCATGCACAGAAAACATGGGCATATGCAACTCTTATTTAACATATACACTCACATATTTTCTCTCACCAACAATAACACTCTATGTATCCAAGCACAACTCAATAAATATTGCATTCAAATTTGGTTGTACACTATCATTATCCTATCAGTTGCTGAAACCTAAATCATTATTGAGAATGACTAATCATGAATCCAATAAAATTTAAATTCACTTAAAAATAAGCCACTAAAGTATATGAATCTGTGATTTCAGCGAGTAAGTAACTAAAATATCAAATTCTTGTAGAAATGCTAGTGTGTGAGGATCAATCTGTAATTAGATTTAGGAATTTATCTGATCTTCGTGCTTTCTAGATATCAATTGACATAGCTTAACAAATCTGATTTTATACAAGGAAAGGTTGAAACGTAGACTAGATTATCCTTGCGAAGAAACATAGCATTATTTTTAGAGTAACTTTATACCATCACTAAAACTAGGTTAAAATACACATTTAGTGATGGTATTAAATCTCCTCACTATTTTGTAACTAAAGACTATTTTTCTTGTAGTGCCATGCTCGAAATACCCAGAAATTCTAAATTCTCCTCAAAATCGTGTCATTTGAAATCTTTCTCCTCTACACCTTTCCTTCTCTATTTCTCCTTACTTTTTCCCTTCTCTCCCATCTATTTATAATTCTTAACTTGAAATATATGTTTTCTTACATTTATTTTTTTTAAATCCATTATTTTTCAAATTCATCCATCCAAATGGAGCCTTAGACTTTAGACTACTTTAACATTTTGTTAGGATAGGTACATTGAAATTCAAAATATTTAAATAAATTTGAGAATTTAGGAATTTTAAATAATATAATTTTATTAAGTATTTAATTTTTTTAATTTGAATTAGATCCAAAGCTAATTAATTGAAATTTATTTAATAGCCAAATAAATAAAACAATTTAGACTGTAAATTTAAAATTTATAACCTCAAACCCCTCTCTCCAAACATAACATAAATGAAATACTCATTTACTTTAATGTAAAATTTGTAGTACCTTATACTCAATTTTACAAAAAAAAAAAACTGTCGTGCTGATTAATGGTAGACTTAGACTTTGTCAGACCAATTAAGTCTCCGTTTACTTGTAATGGCGAACAAAGATTTTAGTGCAGAGGGCACTGAAATTAATGAATTCCACACGCTCAAAGAGTATGCAATATTTTGGAGGGTATTATGGGATATTATGAGATCCGTTTACGAATTTAAAAATTGTACTACCTCTGTCCCAATTTTTTTTACAAAAAATCTGGGCACACAGATTAAGAAAGATACGAAGTATGTGAGTGTGAATTTAAATAATAAAATATAAAAAGTGTACTTTATTGAATTTTGTGAGTGTAAATTATTTCCTTTTTAAGGTGTGAAAAAAAAAAGAGTTGGAACATCCCAAAATAGAAAATGTGGAAAAAGAATTGAGACGGAGGGAGTATATGAAAAGTATACCAAGCGCAGTCAAAAAGGACTAAATATTGTGGACGGAGGTGATACAATTTGGTGATAATATCATTACTCAAAAGTATCAATTTGGTATAAATTTAAATTCACCCCTTCTCCATCTCATATTATAATATATATTCAATGTTCACTTTATTTTTTCATCCAAATTTATCAAATCACCCTCAAGCCGGAAGAGAACATACTGCTAGCTTGATTAGAATCTTGATACAAAAATTTCTGGAATAATTTTATTTCATAACCATCTCAAATAACCAACATAAGGAGTTAGTTAAATAACCAACTTCTATACACATATCCATGCCTAATATCCTCTCGGCGTAAAACGTCTTTTCTTCGAATGCAGAATTTCGTATCAAGTATGAGCTCTCCGTTAAAAACCAATGCGCCAAAACCATAAAAAAAGAAAACACACAAAACTGTCCAATTTTGATAGAGTAAAATCAGTTGGCAAAGAGGTCGTGTCAACCTTTTGCTAACTATTTTGCCAATTTTTTTGGGCAAAATTTTAAAAAAAATAGATATAAAAGATTTTGTCCTAACAATTTTGGACAAATAAGCAGTTGGGGAAATATTTTTTTTACGGTTTTAGTTCTCTTGACCATGGGCGGATCAACATTGGGGATACACCGGGCTCAAGCCCAGTGCAAGCCCCAACTAACCTATTTTAAGGGTATAATATGTATGTAATTCATTTTCTATTATTAAGCCCAGTTAAAAATAAAGAACTATTACTATCAATAAATAATAGATATCATGAAGATATTGTAATGCTGTCAGTGATTTAATGCATCAATATTCCATTTTATGTTGAGATATATAAGTAAAGCTAAAATTAATTATTATTTTTTCTAATTCTACTCTATTTTGAGTGTATTTATAATTATTTTTACAGTCATTTCTCTTTTCCTTAGGGAAAAAATGTGCATAGACATAAATTTTTTATATGTTGCACCTTCGTTTTATATTTAAGCATATATTAAATTATATGATTTATCTTTGACTGACTATATATTTATCAATCGAGAAGTAATTTATTCTATTATTGGGTGCACTATTTTAAATTTAAGTGAAACACCAATCTATCGAGACAAATTTAGAAAATATTAAATATTGACTTAAGTATGGATGAATTATGTATTTCTAAGTCTTGTTATTCACAACTTAACTGAAATATTATTATTTTTGCGTTTGATATAAATTTTACATCAAGTCTCATATGCACTTGATTTAGGGATCTTAAACACGTGCCCTCATTATATTTCAATTACATTAGTTTGCATGTTTTAATTATATAAATGTATTTTTTATCCATATGTCAGTTGCAAGATGCAATTAGAGTACAAAAATTGAACTTTAAATTTATATATAAGGAACATTTTTACTTTTCAGCCCACCTCACTTCTAATTTCTGCATCCGCCCCTGCTCTTGACTATTAAAATAAATAAAAAAAATTATTTTTTTCTTTTGTCTTTATAAAAAGTTTGATTTTCATCCTTTTCAAATGATAAAGAATTAAAATCAAATTCTAATAGTTAAAAGATCAAAATCATAATTGGTGAAAGATACAGGATGAAAAAAATTATTTTCGCTAAGTAGTTTCCCAAAGGATTTTCGAGAAAATTAGAACTAAAAATCTGGAGTTTATTCTATTTAAGATTGGTGTTGGAATCTGGTTGATTTTATTTCTTGTAACCCACTCTTTGTACTCCCAGTTTGCAATTTATACTGTTAACCATCACATTCTGAATATTACAATTGAACATTAGGTAATGTTTAGTTAAATCAAGAATCATAAGACAAAATTGATCATTATATTACAAGAATATTCTTCCTTTCTTATCTTACAATTAATTGTTTCTAATTCGGCTTCCTTAGCCATCTCAACAAGGAGAAGCCTTTCATAATATAGCTTTCGATGAATTCTTCAACGCTGAAGCCTAGTTAACATCGATAATCACATACCTCTGTGTTTGACGTCTCATAGGCGAAATTGTCGCTTGATTTTGTGCAGTGCCAATAGAGTTTCTTTAATGTCGATCCTGTTTCTAGGGGATTCAACTGAGCACTTCAAAGCCAACTCTAGTACAGAGGATATGCATCGCAATGCTTCGTCCAAGCGTTCATCATCGGGATGTAGTAAGTTGGAATCTATAACCTCAGTGTGGTGATTGTGAAAGTAAGCTTTCAACCCAATTCCTTAAGATCAGGTCGCCACCAAACACGTCGTCACTTGGTCTCTTTCTCGTAAAAAATTCCATCAACATCACACCATAACTATACACATCACCTCTCGTGAAAACTTGGCCTTCCAAATCATATTCTTCAATTACAAACATAACATATTGGTTCAAAAAAATTGGTTTATAAAATTTGCACTGTAGTATTTTTTTATTTTTTTTTGCACGGAAGCTTTTTTTTTTTTTTTCACGGGACCAATATGTAATTAAGTTGTTTATTTATTGTGAACGGAAAGAGTATATAATAATTGAATTGAAATTTTACATTTGAATATAAATTCATATCTTAGAAATTTGAATTTCAAGATATCGGTCAGGGTATGTTTTGTTGTGAGACTTAGGAATGTGGAGAAAGTTACAATTTTAATTTTTTTTTTAATAATATAAATATGTGTTTGTTTTGAAATTTTGATAGTGTGATATTTGGCTTTATATTAAATTAAAATTTAATAGTTATTAATATTATATTAGGTGAACGAATAGTATGAGAGAAAATATTTAGATAGTAAAAAAGTTATAATATATATAATATATTCAATTTTGTGAATAATAATAATAAGTGCACTTATAAGGAGTAAAATTTTCAATTAAATCACAAACTCGTGTGGAGCGTGGATCATAAAGTCCTAAGTTTATTTGGGTGAATCAAGAAACTAATATACCGTTAGGGGGTGTTCCTTTTGAGTTTAAAAAATTCAAATTTAAAATTATAAATCTAAAATTTATTGTAGTTTCGATTTTAAAATTCTAACTCTATACCCCTGCCAATAATATATCAATTAATTATTATTATATTTTTATACTCCACCCAGTATCTTATTTACTTTTATTTTCTTTTATATGATAAAGCCAAAATCTACCCTACTTAGTTTTTGTTTGCAAAAAATTAAAATTATTATAATCTCGTTGTTTGACGTTCAAAAGCTATTTTGAATGTCTTGTATTGGAGAGAAACACGTTTTACTTAATTATAACTTTTCACTAATATTTTACTCTATTAAAAAAGTTATCAAACACTCAATATTCACTTCTAATAAAATTTGAAAGTACTTGTCACTTTCACTATTAAACAATTATTCTCACAATCATTAAATTAAAAACAACTTCACATAATACGTAACCTTTTGCAAACACACCCTAAAACATCTAAAAAGAGCAGAAATTTTAAAATCCCCTAGATTAATTTTTTTTAAATCGTCCTTTAAACACCACTTAAAACTCAAATCAACAATCCCAATAATTTTAGCTTACATACTATGTTCAAAACCCATGAGATGCAATTTTTTTTTAAAAATAAGTTATTTGTTATAAAATTTTATTCTAATATCAATTGGGGTCCTCACATGCACTTTAAAATTAATCGATCTTTAAATAAAATAAATAAATACTTTCTAAAGTATAAGCAAAATATAATATGGGTCAATTTGTAAAATTAATTTACAATATTATTTATTTTATTATAATTTATTATGTTGATAATAATGCTATTATTTAATAAAAACAAAAAATCAACTTTCAAAATTCAAAGGAACTTGTACGGTAATGTGAAGGTGACTAGTCTAGTCTAGTCTAGTCTAGTCTAGTCTAGTCTAGTGTTCTCCGACTGCCCCCATGTTACAACATTTGAACTAATGTAAAGTTTTAAAATATATTTAAAATCTTCTAATTAACTAGAGTTTTTATAATCGTATTTTTTCTATAAAAATTATAATTATAATATTCTATCTCAACGTAAAAACTAAAAGTTACAATTATATACAAGTACAACATCAATAGAATGTCATTGTTTGTGGAAGCAAAATATACTTAGTACATCACAACCTGTCCAAAATGCTTAAATAACTTTTTTACTGAAATAAATATTTTTAGGTTAAAACTAATTAAATAAATTTAGCAAAAATATTTTTCTCACTCTTTAATAAACTAAAAAAATATAAAATTTGACAAATCTCTAAATTTAAATGTTCTTATGTGTGAAACTAAAATAAAGTATATTGGTAAGTAATATAGTTGTTGTATAGTATTTTGTAAATATTTGGATAAAATATTATTTTCTGAAAGACGTGACTATATATACTTGTAAAAACCAAAAGATAATTAAACCTAAGCAATATCGAACTAGGTAGTTGTAATTATTAGAAGGTTAAAAATAAATAATTATTTATCCTAAGTTTTCAAATATAATTATGGCATGCTTTACTAAAGGAGTAAAGATTCTTTAATATATATATTTTCAAATATAATTATGATCCTTTTAAGAACACCACTAGAAAAGCACAACCATGTCTAGTTCCAAAGGGACAATTCCTTTGATATTTGAAACTAAGCTCAGTAGTATTTATCAAAAGGTTTGAAATTTGAGGCCTAAGTTCTCACGGCTAATTATTACTAATTAATATATACTAATCACATGCAAGTCTTTACGGCCGCCGCCTCTTCTACCAATTCAACGAACACGAAAATTTGTATGAACTTGAATTTATGAATTATATATATATTTTTTTTTATAAGACAAATGAACATATTATTAAAAAAGAGACTGACTATAAGAGATAGTCAGTTTTGAGGTAATTACAAAATTACTAAAAGATCACAGATAAAAGATCATTCAGCCAAGATCTAAACTTATCTTTACAAAAAATGAAGTTTTTTACCAAACACCAAGTCCAAAGTCTTCGTTTAATTTCCTCCACGATCTGAGACGGAATGAAGTCATTTTTTTCAAAAATCAACTTGTTTCTTGCTCTCCAAAGAGACCAAATCACACACTCCCACGATCAATTATTACTATAATGTGAGTATATATTTCCACTGTTATAAATAATCACTATCATTATTATGCATATACACTATTACTGTTTAAAAAATTATAAATATTTTTATAATAATGATAATATGCATGAGTAACAGTAATAGTGATTACACATAACAGTAATACGAGTTCATGTGAACTCGAATTCACAAGAGACTTACCTTGCGATAAAACACACATAATTAATTAATTGTTACATAAAAATCAACCAATTTTAACATAATTCTCTTTTAAATTTTTTTAAATTTTGAACAGTGTTAGTTAGCCGCATAAATATTATTAAAATTTAATAGCTATATTATATAATGAAAATAATAATAATAATAATAATAATAATAATAATAATAATAATAATAATAATAATAATAATAATAATAATAATAATAATGCTTTGAGTTGTGCAGAAAATAATTAATAGTAGAATTACTCAAAATATAAAAAATTTGTGAAATTTGTAATTGCAGGAATATATTAATTATAAGTTGACGAATAATGCCGAACCAAATAAACATCAGGAAAGTCAATTTTGAGAATTTCATCAAAGTATCAAACCATAAGACAAAATAAAGGAATGAATTACTATGGGACAATATTTTAAGTTAGTTTGGTTATTTAAAATATATATATAATGACATATTTTGGTGGTTTGGTGGAGCAAGTAGCTATGGGCTTTACACTTCATGGGCTTGGAGTATCATTTTGAAATATTACTAATAAATGCATGTTATAGAATGATTTCATTCAACTCAAGTCTAATGAGTAGAAGATATTGATGTCATATACATTTAAGACTTTTATGCCTATTGTTAACTATTTCTAAAAAAATAAAAAATCTTGATATTAGGCTTAAATATTGTGAATTATTAAGGAATTAACCTTATAAAAAAATTAAAATAAATATCATATATAAAACCATCTTACACAAGACCCCTCAACGTGAAATTGATCTAATGTATAGCTGAATAAAGATTAAGGGCATGTTTTCAAATTCTTTTTAAAGAGCTTAATCAATTTTTTATATTTTTTTTAATAAATTGGGTCTTACTAACCTCAAGAAAAATTTAATTCTACACTCTTACTTGAATTTAAAAAACACACCTTAAGCAATTTGTGTTTGCGAGTAAATGTAAGAAACACAAGTATTGATGTGTGTACACACACGGTATTCCAGTTTTATTCTTAAAACATATAATCTTTCAACATTGATGTCAATACACTTCACATCTCATCGAGTTCTTACATTTCTTCTTCTTCTTATTCTTCTACTTCTCCTTATCTTGTAATTAGCACCAAAAAACAATTCCATTATCCATTTAGGCCATCCATAACGGAGTGCGAAGTACCCCATGCCAACTCCTATTGCAAACCCACATCCATACCCCAAAGCAACGACTTGCCAAGTGAACCCATCAAAAAAATAATACTCATCGTCATCTTCATCATCTTGGTCCGAATTCTCTCCATCTTCACATCTATTCGTCAATGGGGGTCCACAGAGTCCTCTGTTTCCAACATACGAGTCATTCTCAAATGTGTTGAACTGACGAGACCGAGGTATTCTCCCCACAAGATTGTTCATCGAAAGATTTAACGCAGCAAGAAATGTCAGGTCCGTCAATTGCATCGGAATTTGGCCATCCAATTTGTTTGAGGACAGATCCAAGGATTCAAGCATAGCCATATTCCCCAGAGAGGGAGAGATATGCCCTATTAGATCATTACGAGACAAATTTAAGTACCTCAAAGAATTAAGCTTTCCGATGGACACCGGAATGCTACCGGAGAAAAGGTTGTCCGACATGTCGATGGTTGTGAAGGTTGTCAGGATTCTCTCCACGTGTTGCTCCAACCCTTTGAAAACGAATTCCATTGACTCCTCATATCTTATGAACCAATTATCATCATTGATTATATTTTCCTTCACATTAATCATGCTTCCAAAACTCTTGAAATATAGATCGGGCAAAGGGCCAGTAAATGAATTCTGGGCTACGTCAAAAACTTGCAAGCTCAGAAATGGGGAGTTGGCGTATGAAGGTTGGAGTATTAGGGTGCCATAAAATCTATTGGACCTCAAGACAAGGACTCGAAGCATGTGGAGACTCTCCATCCAAAATGGGAATGTGTCTCTTATTTCATTGTTTCCGATGTCGAGAACCTCAAGGTTTAGACAATTGGGAAGGGTTGGTGGCAACTTACCTCCAAATCGATTGTCATTGAGGTTAAGAGACTCAAGTTTGCAATTCTCTGTAAATGTTAAATGAATGAGACCGTGTAGGCTATTTTTCTTTAAATGCAAGACCTCCAAATATAGGCTAAAGTTTCCTAAACATTGAGGAATCGGGCCTTCCAAATAGTTATTAGAGAGATGAAGATATACAAGAGATGTCAAGTTGCAAATAGACGACGGAATCTCTCCACTTATTTTGTTGGAATGGAGTGATATAGATTCAATATTTGAAAAATTCCCAATGGAGAGAGGTATTGTACCTGAAAGACGAACATGGTTTAGATTTTTAACATAGATCACCTTAAAAAGGTGATATTAGCATTAATTGTATAATTTCCAATATTGTGATGGGGGAGTGTACAGTAATTTGATTGCTTTTTATAACAAGATAATTTAAGTAGTGAAGATTGCTTATTTCCTTTGGTATTGCACCTATGTAGAAAATGTTAAGATGATTTATGAAGTTAGATATTATATGAAGCATGAAATCAAGTAACTAAGAAATAGGCCATAAAATAAACTGATTAGAATACCATTAAAATAGTTTTCCCCAAGAAGTAATATTTGAAGAGATGTTAACTTCCCCGTGGATAAGAGAACGAACACATTCAAGTCTTAGACGTTGCAATAGAAGGATAGGCAAATCTCGGTCTCATTTACATTTTTCGTTCTTAATTATCCGAAATAATTAATCTATAGTTTGGGAACAAAAAAATGAACTTAAATAAAGCAAATTTAAATGCTAGAGAATTTCGTATATAACTATTATTATTTTTACTACTATTAATATTGCAGAGAAAATGGACTTGTGAAGCACGTTTTCTGACAGAACCAATTCAAGCATAATGCTTTAGATTCTCCAATGGTAGGTACATAAAACCTTAAAAGTTAATATTAGCATTGTAAGATTTTCAATATTTTGAATGGGAGTGTACCGGTCATTCGATCAACCTAGTTGTGTAAAAAACGTTAAGATGCATTACGAAGATAGAGGATAAATAGTACGTTTGGTCCCATGAGAATTTTTCCTTAACAAATCTGGTCACACGTTCTTTTTTTGGTCCTTCTTTTTGCATTTTTAGTCCCACTCGTTAAAAAAATTGCACATATGGTCCAATTAGAAATTGTATTAAAGTAAACAGATTTGGTCCCACATTAATCTATAAGTTTTAATGAAATTTTTTTTTTGGGATCATTCATATTTAAAAAAGGACCAAATTCATGAGCACAAATTCTCATGGGACCATTTTTACAATTTATCCTGAAGATAGATATTAAATGAAGCATGAAATCAAGTAACTAAGAAATAGAATATAAAATAAATTAATTGAATATCGATCTCACATATGGTATTGGTTAATGTGAACATAACTAATAATTTGACATACCAAAATTGGTTAGCCTTCTATTTCTTAATCGTTTGGTTTGTGTTTTAATCAACGTTGGTACCGTTAATTACCAATAAATAAATCAATTAAATAGAAATGAAGGGGAAAATTCATAATAATTAGCTATGGGCCCAAATGAGCTCAAAATTTGTTTCTTTTGGGCTGATTTGTCCTAAAATAGCAAAACTTAAAACATTGATAAAGCATAGTGTTCTTCTTCTACTACACCTCTTATATCATTAATCTAATTTTGTTTTCCCTAATAATAAATTGGGAGAAAAATTTTCTAACAATTGCGATACATGACAGGGGAAAAGAGAATTAAAGTTTATGTAATTTAAAATATTTGAGAATAATACACCAATATATATAATGGTAGGAGAGCAAATGCTAAAAAGTAATGACTTGTTTTCTCCATGGCTGCTGCTTATTACAAATTCGGAGTCAAGTATGATAATTGTATGAATATGGGGTAAATTTTCTTAAACATTGAGGAATAGTTCCTTCCAAATAATTATTTGAGAGATGGAGATATTGAAGAGATGTCAAGTTGCAAATGGATGATGGAATCTGTCAACAATTTATTGGAATGGAGTGATATATATTGCATTTTTAAAGATTCCCAATGGAGATAAAGTTCAGATTACAATGGTGGGTACATAAAATTATTAATTAATTCATTTATTTAATTTTCATAATTTTCTTAATAATATGTATGTAAATGAACACTGGAAACACGTACGGTTGGTGATGAAGTAGGAGTCTCATTAACTTTTATTATTATTACTAATATTATTATAGAGAAAATGCACCTGTGAAGCCGTTTTCCAACAGATCCAAATAAAATAGCATTGTAAGATTTCCAATATTCTTTGGTATAACACCTGTGTAGGGAAATGTTAAATATATTTGAACTTGCATTAATATTAAATTGAGCACGTAAAATATATATCATTTAAATAGTTTCTCCCAAGATATAAATATTGAAGAGATGTTAATTTCCACAAAGCAGGGGGTATCTGTCCCGTGAATGAATTGTGACTGAGATCAAGAGAATCCAGCAAGGTGAGGTTTCCTAGCTGTGGTGGAATAGCCCCTGCATGCATGAATAATATTGGTTGTCAGTTCCTTAATTAATCTCTTCTTTTATTATTTATCTAACTTTACACATGTAATTGCAGAGATCATAACCATCTTTTGGACATCATGCAAATTTAATTTTAGCTATATCAAATTCAATATTTTAATTTGTCTTGTGATGGTAAACATATGAACGGGACTTTTGTTGATCTTTGCATTCAATCTTAATATCAAAATCTATAATTACAAAATTTCTTCTTTTACCACACCCCTTACACCAGTATTCCAATTGATGCAATTTCCATGGCTAAAACACCTGAAATGACTAAAACAACAGGCATTGCAATACAAGACCAACTAGCTAGTGAAAAGAGAATAATATAGGGCTTGTGAAGCTGTTATATGAGAGATCCAAGTATATTTAGCATATGGAAGTAATATTGATACCAGTAATTTGATTGCTTCTGATATCAAGGTAAAGTAAGTTGTGAAGATTGCCCATCTCCTTTGGTATATCACCTGTGTAGATCGATTGAAAATGGTTAAATATTTTTGAACTAATTAATATTAAATGGAGCTTGGAATAAAACAAATACTATATAAATAGTTTATCCCGAGATATAAAATTTAAAGGGATGTTAATTTCCCCAATGCAGTGGGTATCTGCCCTGTGAATTAATTGAAAGACAAGAACACGCGTTTTAGTTGTTGACACTGAGATAGATTTGATGGAATTTCGCCGCTCAGCTGATTTTTAAGTAGGCTAATATCTCCTAGTAATGGAAGATTACGGCACATGTTAGTTGGTAGACTACCACTCAGTTGATGTAATTGTCCAATTTCTGTGGACAAAACACCTGCAATGAGTAACAACAAATATTGCAATACGAGACTAGCTAGCTAGAGAAAAGAGAATATAATTATACTCCAAAATATATAGTACCAATGAAGCTGTTGTTTGAGAGATCTAAGCCATTTAGCATTGTAAGATTTCCAATATCTCTTGAGAGGGGTCCACTCAGTTTATTTCCCCATAGATATAAACCTTGCAAGGAAGACATATTGGAAATAATATTGATGGGCAGTGCACCACTAATTTGATTGCTTCCGATCTCAAGTACAACCAAGTTGTGAAGATTGCCCATCTCCTTTGGTATAACGCCTGTGTAGATAGATCGAAAATGATTAAATATTTTTGAAGTAACAAATATTAAATGGAGCTTGGAATAAAATATATACCATTTAAATAGTTTTCCCCAAGATACAAAAATTGAAGAGATGTTAATTTCCCCAATGCAGGGGGTATCTGCCCTGTGAATGAATTGTAAGACAAGTCCAGGTTTTGAAGTTGTTGACACTCGGATAGATTTGATGGAATTTCGCCGCTCAGTTGATTATTAAATAGGCTAAAAATTCGTAATAATGGAAG
>JAPKLY010003277.1:0-19500 GCA_026898435.1 Prunella vulgaris | reverse complement strand
TTCAATATTAATAAATATCACAAGGAATATTTCTATTCCAATCACATTAGAAGCATCACCCATAATTTTCATTTCAAAGTTTTTAGAGAGAAGCTTTTTTACATAATGTGACAAACCCTTTGTTGGTCCCTTAAAGTGGTCAAGGTCTAGAGAGGGGGGTGAATAGACCTTGAGTCTAAAATCATATTTTTCAAACTTTTCAAAAAGGATGGATTCTAGAACCTTACAGTAGCCCTTTTTCAAGTTTAAAAGAATAAGTCTACATGAGTTTTTAAGAACAAGACCACAAAGGTTACAACTATAGAATACAGAGTCTGCAGCTGCAGAGTTCAAAACTTTGCAAAATAAATAATCACTTGTAGACAAAATATCAGAGTAATTCTCACAATTAGAATTGTATTGAGAATACTTCAATGTGCAGCGGAATAAAGTGAGTGATTAATGAAAAACAATGTAAACAAGACTTAACAGTTGAGTGACTTAAGAAAGTCTACAGCTGTAGAGTCAGTTTCTGTGAAAATCACAAGGGTTTTATGCACTTCATATTTTAAAGCAATGATGAATGTAACAAGGAAAATAAATATGCAGTACAATAAATTAAATAGCAGAAAGTAATAGACCAGGTTTATAGTGGTTCAGTGTCTATAAAAAGACAACCTACATCCACTGTTACACCACATAGGTGCCAAATTCACTAAGTGATGATCACTAAGATCAGTACAAATAGTTCCCCCTTAGAACTAGGTTCACTCAGATTCCTATTCTAAAAAGAGATACTATCCTATTCACTAAGAATACAAACTCACAAAGAGTTTTTCAAAACCTCACAAAGAGATATCTACACAAAGTAGAAATATAAAATGGGTGAGGGAACAACAACAAAAGGTGTGATTCTTACTAAGAAAAATCCTAACCAACTATCCTATGAATCACAAAGATTAAAAACAAGAAAAGCTCTCTTTCTCAGAATATGCTGGCTGTAGATTTGCTTAGGTTGAATGCTTGTATGCGCAGGGTTGTTGTTTTTGCTTCATCTGAGGACTTCTTCTATTTATAGATTTAGTGGTCCTCCTCCTTCACACTGAATAGTACTGATTGTACTATGTCCTTTCTCTCAGAATTCTGGCCTCTTGTAACTCATCTTCATTATCTACCAGTTTCTTTTAAGAATAATCTCCACTAAAGTACAGTTTAGTGAATGCTTGAGAGCTACACTAATAGTGCTTAAGGGTCTTCATTAATCTTCAATTAATCTCTGACTTGTACCATCTTCAAACGGTTCTTTGCAGCTGTTGAGTCTTTCAAACCGTGCAGCTGTAGAGTCCTGTCAATTTCCAAAATCGGCTGTAGAGAAACCTTACAGCTGTAGGGTCATGTCTCAGCTGTAAATTGATCAAATACACAGCTGTAGACTTCTCTTACAACTATATGTTTCAAACACCAATTTCCTTAGAACAAGTGTTAGATTAATTCATCAAATTTAAACACATTGTTTTGCATACATCAAAATCTAAACCAAGGTACTAACACCCTTTATCATTTGCAGCAAGCTATATATCATCAACATACAAGACTAAAATAACAAACTTACTCCCAGTGACTTTAATATAGATGCTGTGTTTTTTACAAAACCATAAGAAGTGATAGTATCATTAAACTTAACATACCATTGACGAGAAACTTGCTTTAGTCCATAATTGACTTATTTAGCTTATATATTAGATTTTCTTTTCCTGTGACCACAAAACCTTCAGGTTGGGTCATATATACCTCTTTATCTAAATTTTCATTAAAAAAATGTGGCTATAACTTCCATCTGGTGTAGTTCTTGATCATACTGAGCGACCATAACCATGACAATTCTAAAAGAATATTTCTTTGAAATTGTGAGATAGATACAATGTTACCTACGTAGTCAACCTTATTAACCAAAATTAATACATACTGCCAAATCCACATATGGATGTATTACGCTTGGCCATATATCCCACAACAGTTATATTGTCAGAATGAAAAATTCTCAAAATCACTTTCCACAGTATGTACATCTAGCCAGCTGTACATTTTTGCGTATTTGCGTGCACACTCGACGTGCAAAGTACAAGTTACATCGAAGTGGTGCACAGATCACATGTCTGGAACACATGTGACATATGTACAGTACATCGTTATCCACATGTAATATGTACAGTACATATTGATCTATATTGGTACACACATTTGTGTGGTTGGTACACAAAATCGAAATGCCATTGTGCACCGCAAATAACAATTGTGTACCACAGCTGTTGCTGATGCACCAGGCATGCCACTTACGCTTGGTTTGCACTCCTATCTCCTGATGTTTTTTTCCCCTCCCCAGCTGAATATTTGTTGGACATGTGATGAAAAATTATACATAAGATTACAATACCTACAACAATAATGTTGTCTGACCACATGTCATAAGTAAAAACGCATAATTAAAGCAGTACACGCGGTCCTATGAATTCATATTTATGTCTCCTCTTAGAAAAAATTGAATGTCTAATTAATGTGTGGAATGCACACAACTCAATTCAGAAAAACAAACAATTACATGTGTTACAGATATCCACCATGCATCTACAAGTTTTACATAATTCAAGCATTACACCAAAAATTGCCCCTCATAACACATCACACTCATCTGTTCACTACCGTCGCTCAACGAATATCACCTTAACTTAGACTAACCTTAGCATTATCCGGATCCATGAACCAGTCAACCATACACTTCCTGTAGTCTCCTGACTTACTTTTCTAAAATACCTTATACGTTGGATACCTTTTGTTCATCATTGATTCCATATAGAAACAAACAATTACTCCACAGTCCACATTACCAGTCTTTTGCTGCAGACACGGGACCCCTTGAATTGTAATGTTGCTACTGCATAGCATCTTGCTTTTCACGGGAGAGTTCTTTGCACAATTTTGCAGCTGTGGCATCACGTACTCAACCTGAAAGAACATATTAAACAAATTACATTTTTCTCCAGTCCCTTCATGTGAACCATGGGGTCAGCAATTACATCGTGTTCCCAAGGTTCTTACCACAATTGTGGATCTCTCAAGATGCACATCACTCTCGTGCCTTGACCGCGTTTGCATTGAGTTTAAAAAAGACCATCTGCATGTATTTCAATCCAACTTTAACAGCGTACAATGGTCACCACCATCTTTTTTAGCGTTTTGATAATCTCGCGTTAACAATGGGAACAACAACACATCACTAAACTTGATTGTCTCCAGTCTCTTATCTACCAGCTGGACCAAACTTTTGCTTCTTCCATGTTTGTTAGCCAATATCAGTTCCTACTTCAATGAAAATACATTAACATATATATATATTGTAGTTTAACAATTGCACATATCTCAGAGGGATTGCAAAATCATTAAAAATTGACCTACAAATAGACTGTGTAACCCTTACCCAGCAAGCTGCAGAAAAAATGATGACACGACCTTCTGTTTGCATTGCACTATACTTCCTTTGCAGCATTGTCACCCATGAATCAACAACCTTGTCAATCCAACAGGTCGTCAATAATAACACTACGATTTATAGTATTTGAACTCACATTTTTTGTCATGCATTGGTCAAATATTACTAAATCAAGTTAAAATATAGTTATGAACTTAAACATACCCCAGTAGATAGCCTCACATGATGCAAAATTGCAATAATATCCTTCATGTATACTACTGCCATCGCATCCTGTGCTCCCCAAGCCACGAACCTACAAATAGCGCACGTAACATTTATGATTTCACAAATTATTAGCAGTTTACCATTTCTAGAGTTCTACACTACATCTCAGTCAAACCTCATCCAAATCTCAATTTTAAAGTTCTTACCCACTAATTATACCTTTTATATACTACACAAATTTAAAGTTCTTACCCACTAATCAGTGCAATATAATAACATAAATACACTACACATAATATAAAGTAGGGGCAGTTTCTTACTCTTCTCCACCGTAATTCCAGCAGCCAACAATGGTTGCTTTTATTTCCTTTGTAATCTTTCGTACTGCATTGTATGACGTGTCCCATCGCATCTTCTTCTGCTTCTCATTCCCTTCATGTACTGCAACCAACTCACATGTATTCATTTTGGGTGACATCTCCAATGCCTTCCTATTGTTGCTTCGCGTTCGTGCATTCACACTCCGCGTGATTGTGCTTGGATCAACTACCTTCTTTGACATCTTCCACTCTTCCTTTGGTGATCCGACATCACTTCGGATTGTATCCGCCATGCTTGAATTCTCACTCTCCAAGTTTGCTTTTTGCTTATTTGTAATGGACAATTCAATGATGGTGTCAATTTCCTTCATTGTCCTTTCCTCCTCCAGTACATGTGTGGTTGTTGGCTTTGCAATTACATTCAACTGCTTCACTGTGTCATCCAGCTCTGTTCTCAACTGTACAATATCACTTTTCAACTGCAAAACCTCAACTTCTTTCCTCTGTAAATTATCTTCCCACTGTTTTCTCATTGTACTTATCAAACTCTTCTTCTCCTCAATAACCACCTTAATTTGGGAAGCATCATCTTCCAACTGATGGTTTCTGCTCTCTATCTCCAATTTATGTTGCTCTAATCCCCTGTTTGGGCTTATTTCATTCTCCTTTTTCTCTTCACACTCAATTAACTGTCTACCCACCCCAACTAACAGTTTCTCCTTATCCACAATCATTTGTCTCAATTATTCCATATCAGCAACAATTTTCATATTACCATGTTTGAATTAATTCAAGTTCTTTTCAGCAGTTCCTCCATCAGCTACATCTGTTCCTGCATTAATTATAGTGCTGAGTTGGCAAACTAATTAATATGACCTTCGTTGTATCAATTAAAAGTAGGTGGCCTAATATGTAGTTACACTAATCTATTTGTCTCTAATCGTAAGTACCCATATGTTATAAGTACTTATATTTTATTTTTCGTATATAAGAAGTTTTCGAATTTTTTTGTGTGTGTTTCTTTAATAGACAATGATAATTATCACTAAAATTGACATTTGAATTTAAAAATGGTAAAGGAAGTTTATTTTATTTCATTTATTGCTTATTTTGTAATTATTTCTATAATATATTATTTTTATTATAATTGTCTTTTGAGTAAATAATTAAAATATCACTTGAATTTAATCATATTTTCGTTTAGATAATCCAACAATTTTTTTTTCTAAACAATATAACAACGTTAAGTAAATTAATAATTTTTCACTTAAAATTGTATTATTAATGTTATTGTTTTAACATTGTCTGTTTAACATTTATTTATGCATATAAAAGGTAGAAGTTTGTAAAAATAAAATGTACACATCTACTTAAAAAAGTGTGGTAACACAGATTCATGTTGAATATATCAATTTAATTCACTCTTTTGCAAAAAAAAAAAAAAAGACTTTGATATTAACCCATTAATATTTTTCCTCTCTTATTTTTACCTTATTTTCAAAGTCCAATAATATTTTTGTTTCAAACTTATTTTTATAATATACAAAGTTTTATATAAAAATTATTCATTATAAGTTTATCATGAAACTATTTTACTATATTAATTATTTGATCCAACATATCAAAAATTTCATCAGAAGTATAAAAATTGAGGTGAGTAGTATTAAATTTTAATTATTTTAAAAAATTTATCTAAGTTTTAAACTTTTTATAAATTTTTTAATACTTTTGATTATTTTTTTATATTTTAAAATAGTTTCATGGTAAACTTATTGTAAACTATTTTCATGTATAATCAACTCTATTATATATAGTGTTCAATGTAATTGTCCTTCAACGATTTTTAATTTCACATACATAACAATTAAATTTGTAAAACATAAATTTCAAATATAAAATAAAATTTTAACATTTTAAAAAAGATTAATTGATTTTGACTCTAAGTATCGGATTTTTTTAATTGCTATATATATTTTATTTAAATTTAATAATATTTTATAAATTTTAATACTTGAGATGTATTTAGTATATAATTATTAAATTACATTATTTATTTAATTTTATTATAATTTTTGCACTTCAGAATTTGTTGGTATTCATATCGCATTAATATTCATACCGTGCATGTGCACGAGAGAAATACTAGTATATATAAAAATACAATAGTTCTACTAAAATATCAACCCATTTTCCCGCCCATTTTTTCATTACCAAAAATGAAAAATCAGATAATTATAATTTCTCAATTTCCATGCACTCAATAATTATATTTATTTTATTTATTTTTTATTCTACTCACGCACTCTTTTGTTTTCGGTTTTTTCTCTTAAATATTGTATTTCCTATTTTGGTTGTTTAAAATAACGTGGAATCCAGAACATTTACCTTTTTAAGTAAAATCGTGAACCCTGTTCACGTTTTAAAAGAAATTGTGAACTGGGTTCACGTTTTATGCACATTAGTAAACGGTTGACGATGCTTCCGTGAGAACCGTCTGCTGACATCATGTATCGTGAACTATGTTCACGTTTTCTGGAAGTGGCAGACAGGCCCACGTGGGGGTCTTGCTTTTCTGCGGGAATCATGCTTACAAAACTGCATGCAATCAGTTCATTTATGCATCAACCCCAACTATCCCCATCTATGTATTTAATATATTTTGGTTGCATGATCACATAACAAAAGTGCTATCATGTGTGCATGTATTAATAATATATTTAATATAAATTTTGCATGCACCCACTTGGCCAACACCCCACGTGAATATTCAGCCTTTGACCGAATATTAAACATCTTTTACTCTTTTTTCTGCAATATTTTTTTTCAAGTTAATAATGATGTTATTTTATTTTTTTCACATTGATGGCAGGGGTTTTAAATACACAACTCAACATACAAACTTTTCAGTATACTCTCCCCTCGCAATTTTTATACTCCACTCCATCATCTTTCTTCAGCATACCTATACATCAACTTTTACAAAATAATATATACTCCACGATCGAAACATATACTCCACCATATTTTACAGCAACCAAGTCATGTTTCACTGCAGCGACTAAGTATCTTATATATTTTTTATTTTAAATATTTTATTATATATTTATATTATTTGAAACAATTTAATGTAATAATATGTTTTATTTTTGTTTTGCAGTTTGTGGTTGGTGGGTGGCAATTTTCACCAAGAAGATATCAAAACACTTGTTCAAAAATTACAAGGTTTATTAATTTTATGCAATAAACATATGGTTTTTTTGATGTTTTAATTTAATATTCTATAATTTAATCATTTTATGTTAATTTTGCAGTTTATAATTGGTGGAAATTTTCAATCGAGAAGTGAAGCAATCATAACACCTTCAAAAATTAAAGGTTAGTCAAATTTGTGAAGTAATTATATATTTTGTTGACATTATGACCTCTCAAGGTCAAGATATGCATACAACTTCAAAATAAAGGTTAGTCAAATTTGTGCATTAATTATATATATATATATTGTTGATATTATGTCCTCCCAAGGTCTAAATATGCATATAACTTTCCAATTCTCAATTCAAAATATTTTTTGGTCATGTTATCTATATATACAAAAACGAAATAGTAACTTTCTGTGCAAGTTCCTGCCTAAATTACATTAATATATTAGGAAGGCTTCAACTAATTGATGCATATTGGCGTCATTTACGTTGCTTTATAGAAAAGAGTGTAACATAATCACAATTTATAACTAATTATAATTATAATTATAAATTTTAATATTTCTATTTTTAATCTATTAATACACCACTATCATTGTGGCACAAAACATGCGCGTATTGTTAGACGCAATCAGACATATATACTCCCAAATTTTAGAAAAAGAAATCATCATGTTCATTTTAAATTGATATTTATATATTAATTCAAAAAATTATCATATTTATAAATTAATTAAACATATTTATTTAGATATATAATTTTTTTTGTACAAAACTAATTTATTATTAATGTTTATGAATTATTTTATAATTTTTTTAAAACTAAATACATATAAAAAAAATTCAAAAAAGTGACTTATAAATTTTAAAGTTAAATGGCATGAGTGCATTCACCTTTCTATCAACAATCATAATTCATAAATAATTAAATATTAATTCTTATTTTGTATATTTTCTGGTTAAATATATTACGAGATATTTTTCCATACTTTCCGCATTCAGTTTCTAGCGATTTTTGCACCTTTTAATCTCACAATTTTATTTCTCTTTTAACCAAATCAAAATGATAATTATTTTACTTTTTATGTTTTATTTTACTCATAATAATGAAACATAATAATTCCTCAGAATCTAAATTGGCTTTGAAGATGTGTCTGGTCAGAGTCCACCGAATACCAGCATTAGGAAACAAAAGTAAGAGTTGAAAAATATTCACCATTTTGGTGGTAAAAATAACTTATTACTGTATACATTTTTCATTGAGATTATATAAGTCAAATATTGCTTAATAAGTTTTTTTTTTTTCCTTTTATGTAGTATTTCAGTTTTACTCCACATGAATTATATCTTAATTCATTATATTGAATATACTCAATTTTATTTACATGACAATATTATTAGATTTATAATTAAGAATAAAATTAAGTTACAACACAACAATGTTTTATGTCAATTTACTTGTTTGAATAACAATTTATTGATAGTACTTTCGTTCATGAAGAATTAGTACACTTTTTTTATTTGAATATCTCACATCAATTTACACACTACTATAAAAAAAATGTCGATTTAGATGCATACTTACAAAACTTTAAACATATGTACCTATATGTCAATATTTTATTTAAAAATACATTTTTTAAAAGAAAAGAAAATTTGAAGGATGCAAATTTTTATGAGATGGATAAAGTAACATTATATTAATTACATATACATAATAAAAATTTAAATCGTGCATCGCACGAGAGAAATACTAGTTTTCAATAATACTTGAATATTTCTGTAGTAGTAATTTGAATATAATGGAAATAGTGTTGCATGTATTTTTATAGTGTTCCATGTAATTTGAATATAATTTTATAGTGTTCCATGTAATTTGAATATAATTTCAATTCTGTTCATTAATAGAATATTTTTGTTAATGTAAACACAAAAATGCATCGTAAATAATGGAAATGATATCACTATCACCATTTGAGTGGCTTGGAGCATCACAGATATTTAGAAAGATTAATTATTAATTATTATTATTTTATGTCCAATAATCATGTGATCATTTTATAAAAAGAAATTTCAATATTGTGTAAAATTCATCCGTGGAACAGAATGTACACCCCACATTCCACTACACTATTGTATGAGAGTCAATAATATTAAAAAAATAATTTTTTAATAATAAATTAAAATTTAAAAATATAAAAGTGATTAAATGTTAGAAAAGGTTAAAGCAATATTTTTGTATAAAAAAGTTGATTTAATACAAGGGAGGTTTTATTTTATAAGAGAATATATATTTTTTAATTTATTTGTAGACCTATTTGAAATTTTCAATTATAGAAAAAATATAAAAGTTTATTCTTATTATTATAGATGAAATATATAATGTAAGTTTATTCTATATATGTACATATATGTGTGTAGAATTAATATGTGTCTTATGTTATTTTATAGATGTCAACCTATCACGATATTGGAATTTACGTACGCTCTTTTGGGTCCATTGTCGGAGCAAGACGAGTTGATCGTACAATTGATTTTTACGATCTACTCGATGTGTTATCTGAGATAACTGGATTCGATTTGAATGTGTACTCCTTGAATGTGTCCTCTGTAATATACAACGGGAGCATGTCGTCTACTTGTCCTATAAATAACACCAATGATCTTAATTACTTTTTCCATCCAAATACTGGAAATGATTCGGTGGAACTAATAGTGGAAGCTGAGAATTTGGATCAGTTCCATGAATCTCATGATGCATCGGAAGATCACAACTATCAATCTGGTGGAAGCGGTCTTGGCGGTAGGAATGAGGATCAATGGGATGCATGGCCAGATGAGGTTCCACAAGTGACGAACAATGAATGGGAACCATGGCCGGATGAGGTTCCACAAGTGACGAACAATGCATGGGATCCATGGCCAGATGAATACAATCGACCATCCGGGTCTACTCATGACATTTTGAATGAGGCGTCACACGTGTCGAACAATGCTTGGAGTGCATGGGGAGATGAACCGGTGTCCATAGTTGACATACCTAGTGATAGTGGTATAGCTAACAATCCTTCTGGCTCTGAAGGAAGTGATAATGGATGCAATGACGAAAGTTCGGATGAAGGATCAGATGATAATGCTAATAACTTCTACCACAACGGTGGCACCAAGTCATTCCATGCCAAGAGTGACACCTCATCCAAATTACATGTCAATGCCATTTTTCACAGCGGCTTACGATGATGTACCTGTTGACTTTGTAGGCATTTCAAATGGTGATCTAACATACGATGCCGATGAAGGAGTTTTGCATAAAGGGATGATTTTTAAAGATAAAAAACATTTGCAGTCAGTCGTGAAAGACTACTCGATTCGATATGCCAGGCATGAGTACAGAGTCGTTGAGAGCACTCTGACCATCTGGAAGATTGTGTGTAAGCAAAACTATATCAGAGGTATTGATAATCCCCTGACATCGCAACAATGTATGTGGTGGCTACGTGCAAAGTTTAATAAAAGATATAATCATTGGGAAATCAGCAAGTTGGGTGAGCCACATTCCTGCCTGATGGATACTGAAACGACAAGTCATAGAAATCTATGTAAAAATCTTCTTGCAACAGACATGGAGAGCTTTATACAAACTGACCCAGGATATGAGGTAAAATATGTTATTACGCATGCAAAGAGAAGATATGATTACGAAGTTTCATATCAAAAGGCATAGCAAGCATTGAAACGTGCAATTGAGAATGTGTACGGAACTTGGGAGAGTTCATGCCAATTTCTACCAAAGTTTATGGGGGCCTTTCAAAAATAGAATCCTGGGACAATTGTAGAGTGGCGTCAAAAGAATACAATTGGTGGCAACGTGCACACATTGGGGTATGTCTTTTGGGCATTCAGGCCTTGCATTGAGGCATTCACGCATTGTCGCAAAATACTTACTGTAGACGGTACACACCTATACACTAAGTATAAACACAAATTGCTTATTGCTAACACCCTGGATGCCGATCAAAAGATCATTTCAGTAGCTTATGCCATTGTTGACGAGGAAAGTTATGATTCTTGGCATTGGTTTCTCATTCGATTAGCTACATATGTGATCCGTGATATGGATGGGGTGTGTTTTATTTCCGACAGACATAAAGGCATACTGAAGGCAGTGGAACGCATCCCAGCATTTTGTGAACCCAGAGTTGTGCATCGTTACTGCTTAAGGCACGTTGCTTCAATTGTTAATGCTCAATTCAAGAATGTCAAGATGAAAGACTTGTGTTATGCTGCGGGACAAGCATTGAGTATTAGGAATTTTGAGAAAAAAATGGCCGAAATTCAAGCTATGGATGAACGAGCATATGCATATCTAAGAGATATTGATCCTTCTACATGGACATTTTGTCACGAAGGAGGTTATCATTTTGGTGTTATGACGACTAACATATCTGAAGCTATCAACGGTGTTCTTAAAGGTGCACGATGTCTTCCAATCACAGCGATCGTGAATGCAACTTTCACACGATAAAAAAATGTTTTTTTGAAACGTGAGCAAGAAGCACAAAATCTGCAAGGTAAAGGTCAAAAGTGGCCTGATCATGTTTTACAGAAATATGACAGGGAGCAGCGTCTGGGTATGCAGCATCAAGTTGATCTATTTAGTTATTCAAGACGAATGGCCAGAGTAACTACTCGTGATTTGGGCTCGATGCGTTCTCATTCATTTAGAGTGTCATTATCAGATCGATCATGTGATTGTGGGCGGTGGAAGTTGGATGGTATCCCTTGCTCACATGCATTGGAAGTTTGTAGACAATTCAGAGTTGATTCAAAAGTGTATGTGCCTGACTGTTATAGCACAGAAGCATATGCTATGACTTATACCTCTGGATATTTTGAGCCACTGCCGGACATTGAGATGTGGGATGAACCATCTTTTCAGTTACAACATAATCCTGAGCGCAGAATAAGGCGTCGTGGTCGGAATGTGACATCTAGGATCCATAATGAGATGGATTGGGCCCAAATTCGAGCAAGACAACAATACCAGATGCATGACAGAGCTGGCCCTTCTTGTTAGATAATATTCTGTTAGATTTCTGATTTATAACTTTTCTTGTTTATACAAAATCTTCATCCTAGCTTGTTGGTTTATTTGATTCTAGATTGTATTTTTTTTTACAAAATACAGAATGTGAACTATTTATGTTAGTTTGTTATTTTATATTGCAATATACTATTTACATGTTAATATTTTATTTTGCATCAGGTTCTAATATGTTAGTTTATATACTTGTTAAATATTGTTAACATATTTGTTTATATATTTGCAGGATGGCACAACTGACACAGAAAGAGAGACAACTGTTTAGACCCACTGAAGAATCTGTGCTAATGATGCAATCGACGCATCGATCTTGTTTGCAATATATTTGTAGGGATCATTCTGATACTTTGTTGGCAATTTATAAAGGGTCCAACATTCCTTTTTGGACGTTTGATGTTGATGGTCCGTACGAGGACCATATTTCACTTCACCCCCGTGTGTTAGATAGATTGCAACAGATGGGTTTTTATGGTGCTGCTCGATGTGGACGGTTTAACATTGATCATCACCTTATAACATCACTGGTGGAGAGATGGCGCCCAGAGACGCATACTTTCCATTTTTCGATTGGAGAGGCCACAGTCACATTACAAGATTTTGCCATTATATGGGGATTACCGATAAAGGGACGTCCCATTTTATGTCGCGAGACAACTTGCAGGGTGTCTGAATGGCTTCGATATTGCGAGACATGGTTAGGCATCTCTCCAGCTGACCATGATTTCAGAAATAAGTCAGCGATTCTGTTACCTGCACTAGCAAACCTTATCCAGCATCTTGCTGTTATTGACTACGATACACCACAAATGGTGGTTGATCAATATGCACAGGGATGTGCACTCTTACTTTTGGGGTGTTTGATGATGCCCGACAGCTCCAACTGTTCTGTCTCGTTGGTATATTTATATTTTCTTATGGACATTAATAGAGTTGGAGAATATAGTTGGGGAAGTGCTGTTTTGGCCGATTTATATCACAATCTCTGTTCGGCGGCCCACTATAAGGCAAAAACTATCGCAGGACCGTTAACCCTTTTACAGGTCATACTAATATTTAAATGAATTGTCATTATAAATATATGTTTTTATTATAGTACGTTGACTCAAATTGTATTGTGTTTACAGATTTGGGCATGGTCGAGAATAAAGGTTATACAACCCTTCAACGTCGAAGAAGTTTTCAACGTTGAGCCTCTGATGGGTGTAGGCGGCCGTGACTTGGGCTTTGCTCCTTTTGGAGCAAGGTATGTGTACTTATAAATTACTTAAGAGCTCAAATTTAGTTATACTTATCATGTTATTTGTACCAATTGTAGGTGGATTCACTACAACGATTATACTCGAACTGCTAGCAATAGCATTCTGGTATATCGAGACATATTTGATCGTTTACTTAATCAACACGTAAGTTATTATCATAATCATATTCATTCAGAAAAATATAACATATTTCTATTTTGAATTATTAATATATTTATGTCCTTGCAGTTTATTTGGCAGCCCTATGATATGGAGTCGCCAGATATAGCGTCTCTAGGAGCTAGATGTCTGATAGAGAATTGGATGTCTGAATGTCCACTAATCAATATTTGGATAGTGGAGATTCATCATCCCAATAGGGTCCCCAGAAAATTTGGGAGAGTTCATAATGTTCCATCTGATGTGGATGAAAGACATTATTCTCTCCATGAACATGATCGCAGAGGAAAACCTGGATTTGATTGGGTGAGACAATATGCCGATTGGAATGACTATTGGAGGCTACGACAACCATTTGCGGGTACACAGACGATCAGAGGATCTCGTTCTGTGACTAACGATTATATGTCGTGGTACTCTCGGATCACACTGCGTTTAATCTCACCCGATTCTTATGAAGGAGAGGTCCGGGGCTACCAACCACCAAAAACGTCTACAAGAGATGTTTTGGTAAATTATATATTTATGAATTTAAATTATATATTTTGTGATAATATAAAGTTAAAAAAATATGTATAATTTTTTTTTCTTTTCAGGTCAGATTGTTCTCGCCCTTTAAAATCAGTAGACGTCAAGTTACACTTGATGATAGAGCATCAATGGAAGATTACATCGCAATCTCTGACCAACTCCATGCTACAAGCACCTACGTATCTTGAATATCCACCGGCTGCACCAGCTCAACAAAATAGAGAAGCGGGAAAAGGGCCATCAAATCCGAAGAGACAGAGTAGTGCCTCGCGAAGAGATGTCAGTTCTTCAACATCTACGAGTCAAAGAAGATATTCCTCGGCACTACCACACGAGTCTCCTTTTGCCCAACATGAGACATTTGGAACTTTCACACAAGCGTCTCATGTACAAATTGGTATGAAATTACACTAATAAAATTAATGAGCTTATATTTTTAATTATTTTTTAATAATAATAATTTAAACCTGTGACAGATGCTTCTACATCAATGTGGCCCGGTCAAGGTGTTGGTGCAACACTATATGGGACTTCTTCGTCACAACCATATTTTCAGCAAAATAGTATGCAAATAAGAATATTAATTACACGAAAAATACAATTAATGATTTTATATTCTTTAATTATATTTTATTGTAATAAATACAGATGCATTTACCTCGAGAGGTCAAGAAGAAAATTATTTTGCATCTCAATCTGGGGGTAATATGTACACATCTAATGCTGAAAATGGTATGCAATTTACCAACTTATAAAGTTTACTGTTATTAATTTATTATTGACTTAAATTTACTAAATATGTGACAGATATTTTCACATCGTGGCAAAATGCTTCTTTTACTGAATTATTGAACCAGCCTCTTGGAATGTACGCTCAAACAACTTTTGGACGTCCAATCTTTCAAAATACGCCTATACCTTTTCCAAGCATGTCTACATACACCGGTCCAAATGATCAAGTACCGGAAAATCAGGATCAAAATGACAGGCTTGGTCGTGGTGCTATAGAGAAACGTCCAACAAAATGTGGCACCGGTACTCATCATAGGCATTTAAAATGACGATGTGAAAAAAATAATGTACTTAATAGATTGTTTTTTAATTATTTTCTTTGATTAAGTATAACTTTAAAATTTACACGCACTCTTATTTTTTAAATAATTACTATGGAAAAATACAATAGTACTAAATAAGAAAATTACACACAGTGCACAAATTTCAAAAGAGACATATATTCATTAAACTATAACTTATTTTATTTTTTATATTTAATTTTAAAAAATATGTGTGTGTTTTATAAAGGTAACTACATGTTAATATTTTTGGTAGTGAAATTCATATAGAGTATCTAAATAGCATATGTATATAAATTCAAAAAAATATATCATACAGGCAATAATAATAATAAGGGATTATAGTTTTATAAGCCCAATAAGTTGACACCAATTTGATTTTGATCCCAATCAATTGCTCATTTTGATTTTGGTCCTATAAATTTAAAAATATTTTGAAATTGGTCCTATTACATGTGATAGCAGGTTGCACAACCGGTCAATGATTATTTAGTTATTTGTTTGATTTTTTATTACAAGTGGTATTGATGATTGAGTCTTAATATATGTGGGGCAATATTTATATAAATAATTTCTTATAATTATTTTTAAGAAATTCAAAATATAAAAAATTGTTAAAAAAATCAGAATATTTTCAAATTAGATCAGGTTTTAAAAGTTAAGCCGACAACATGTGCTTTGTTAATAATAATATATAAATAAAATAATCTCAATATTAATCAAGAATTATTTTTAGAAATTTACTCTTTATATTTAAATTTTTGAAATTTATAAAAAAATACTAATTTCAAATAAAAAAATAAAATAAAAAAAAGCTATAGAAAAATATTTAGTTGATTTAAAAAATCAAATAAATTAAAAATGTTAAAAAAATAAATAATAAAAGAATTAACTTAATATATTTTATTATTTATTGGTTTGTTTGTTTACCATTTTTTAATTATTTGTTTTTTTATTAGGTTAATTCTTTTATTATTTATTTGTTTAACATTTTTTAATTAAGTTATTAAATTTATTTATTTAGTATTTTTTATAAATTAACTTAATAAATAATGAAAGAATTTATTTATTAAATAATATAAATTAAGTTAACAAATAAATAATGAAAGAATTAACTTAATAAATAATACTAAAAATAAATAAATTTTTAGAAATAATTCTAGATTAATAAATAATACTAAAAATAAATAAATAAATAAGCAAAGAATTAACTTAATATATTTTATTATTTATTTAGTTGAGGATGAGGATTATAAGATGAAAAAAGAGTAATAAAATATAATAATTATATGTTATCTTATTTAGAAAATAATATTATATATATATTTTAATCTCTTTAACCATATTATAATTATTATATATTTCAAATTAAAAAAATTCTAAATCAAGCACTAACTAATGTGTCATCAAAGAAAGACGTACCCACATGAGTTTTTAGCTATTTATGAATTAAATCCTAAGTTTTCAAATGTAAACAAATATGATTTTTTCAATTATACCCAATCCTTATTTATATTTTTAAAAAAATCTATTCTCATTTACTTTATAAAAAAAAATATTACTCCCTCCGTCCCAGGGATATTTGCACCCCTGAGATGGCACACTGTTTAAGAAAAATGTATTTTTTTAAATAAAGTAGTGGTATATGGGTAAATGTGTGGAAAGTTTTGTAAGTGTGTACGCAAATCGATGTTTCCCTTTTAAGTAGTGTGCAAATTAATTTGGGACAACCCAAAATAGAAAGTGTGCAAATTGGTTAGGGACGGGGGGAGTATTTTATTATTATCTCCAAAAATAATTATTTTATTATTATATATATATTTTTAAAGTCACGTCCATTTCGTTAAAAATAAAATTATTGCCCGGAAGGAGTAATATATTCTCTTTGTTTAGTATTTTTTATAAATTTCAAAATTTTAAATATAAGTAATAAATTTCTAATAATAATTCTTAATTAATATTGAGATTATTTTATTTATATATTATTATTAACAAACCACATGTTGCCGGTTTAACTTTTAGATAATACTGAGATTATTTTATTTATATATTCTGAATTTTTTTAACAATTTTTTATAAATTGAATTTTAAAAAAATAATTATAAGAAATTATTTAAATAAATATTGCCCCAAACATTAAGATTCAATTATCAATGCCACTTGTAATAAAAAGTCAAACAAAGATGTACCCCAGGTAATAGGACCAATTTCAAAATATTTTTAAATTAATATGACCAAAATCAAAATAAACAATTGATTGGGACCAAAATCAAATTGGTGTCAACTTATTGGGCTTATAAAACTATAATCCCTAATAATAAATTATTTTTATTCTTTGTGTCAAAATCAATTTAATAAAATTAAATAAATTATTTAAATTAATTCTAAATTTATTAAATAAAGATATATTAAAAATATATAAATGTAAATATTTGCTCATTTAAAATATATATTAAACAAGTGCGTGCATGCAAAATTTATATTAAATATATTATTAATACATGCACACATGATAGCACTTTTGTTATGTGATCATGCAACCAAAATATATTAAATACATAGTTGGGGATAGTTGGGGTTGATGCATAAATGAACTGATTGCATGCAGTTTTGTAAGCATGATTCCCGCAGAAAAGCAAGACCCCCACGTGGGCTTGTCTGCCACTTCCAGAAAACGTGAACATAGTTCACAATACATGATGTCAGCAGACGGTTCTCACGGAAGCATCGTCAACTATTTACTACTGTGCATAAAACGTGAACCCAGTTCACGATTTCTTTTAAAACGTGAACAGGGTTCACGATTTTACTTAAAAAGGTAAATGTTCTGGATTCCACGTTATTTTAAACAACAAAAATAGGAAATACAATATTTAAAAAAAGCCCTTTGTTTTCCCAAGGCCATTGTATTTTTTTATAATTTTTTACTGGATTGGTCGCGCATGCTCCTACATTTTGCGGCTTTTTGTGGCCAATCTTTCGAGGCTAATTTAAATCTTAATGATGGTTTGCAAAATCTAATTAAAAAGTAAAAGTGCTTATTTTTTTTTTAAAAAAAAAGCACTTAAAACATGTTTTCAATTACAATTTTCAGTGCTTATTACTACTTTTGGTCGAGCAACAATTTTTAGCTTTTAGCTTCCACTTAAGTACTTCTACATATTCCCCAATAAAATAATACTCAGTGCATGTTTGCAAACTCAACATAAAAAATAAAAGTGCTTATTTTTTAAATAAAAACACTTAAAACATGTTTTCAATAACTATTCTAAGTGCTTATTATTACTTTTGGTCAAACAACAATTTTTAGCTTTTAACTTCTTCTTAAGCACTTCTACACATTCCCCAATAAAATAATACTCAATACCCTTTTTATAAGCACTTCTTTTGCAAACACTTTTTTCTTAATCATTTTTCAAAATCACTTAAGTTTAAAACACTCCTTATTTTTCATTTTGCCACTAAAGTTACTTAATATCACTTTTTCAATTCTATTAGAGATTGCAAACATGCACTCAATACCCTTTCTAGAAGCACTTATTTTGCAAACATATTTTTTAATCATTTTTTTAAATCACTTAAATTTAAAACACTCCTTATTTTTCATTTTACTACCAAAATTACTTAATATCACTTTTTCAATTCTACTAGAGATTGCAAACATGCATTTAATTGCCTACAAGCACTAATATTGATATTTTAGAGCATAATATTTTATAGCACTTAAAACAAAAAGATATTTTAGAGCATAATATTGTGTATGTGTTGTGCATGTGTACATATTTTTTCTTTATAATAATTTTTTTAATGTTCTTAATATTTTAATATTGTTTATTTATTTTTTTTCAATTTTAATTACAGTTTCACATTAAAATCATTGTGTATGCGCCATACACATCGTAAGTTATTTATAATTTCAAAAATAAATGTGTTCTAGAGCATAATATTGTATACGCGCAGTGCATGTGTACATATTTTTTAATTACTTAATTTATTTAACGCAATATTGTGTATGCGTTATGTATGTATAAATCATTGATACACGTACATGTTAAATTCAAAAAATCAAACAAACACACACACATATATTTATATATATTTTTTCTTGATTTTCTTTAAATATATATATATTTTTTTCATACCGTGAAATTCGCGGGTATACATCCTAGTATATGATAAGT
>JAPKLY010003276.1:0-19511 GCA_026898435.1 Prunella vulgaris | reverse complement strand
CTTCCGAGCAGTCAGTAGGTTTGTTATCTCTACTGAGCCTCCGAGCACTTTACTCACACTCAGCTTATCTGACTCGTTACTGAACCGTCCCTGCTGCCCCTGCGGACATTCAGCATACTGAGTACTTCAGAGAATTCTGACTGAGTGCGTTAGAGCATTTTTCTGAGTCTTTCAGAAAAATCTGACATCAGTGTATTCCCTCCCATACACTGATTTAACTCGTTTCGGGACCAACAAGTGGTATCAGAGCAGTGGTTCAAAAGATCACTGACTTTGTTTATCAACAGTTTCTGAGGATAAACTTTTGGTGGTCTACTGAACTGATCTTGTTCTGAAAAATTGCATATCATGGCATCAGGTTCTAAACGCCTCGAGGGCAATCTTCCTGAATTCTCTATTGACAACTATGATTATTAGAAATTCAGGGTACTCGTACATCTCTATTCTATCCATGATCAGATGCCACAGGTGATTGAACATGGGCCAATCAGATTTATGAGAAATCTTCAGACGACTTAGCCTGTTGCTGGCAATGTCCCTGTTCCAGCCGCCGTAGATGAAGAAGTGGAGAGGTCCGCGCTTAATTCTAATCAGATTAAGTAAATAGGACTGGATAATGTTGCCAAGAACATTATACTCCACACCGTTTCTTATGAGAACTCGGTCAGGCTGATGCATCTGAAGACAGCTAAGGAGATCTGGGATACTCTGAGGGAGATGAGCGAAGGTTCTGAAAAGATTAAAGAAAACAAGAGAGATCTTGCTATCAGGAAGTTTGAGGCCTTCAAGATGCTAGAGGGAGAGTCCATCGATCAGATGGAAGCTCGGTTCATTAAGATGATGAACGAGCTAGCAACCCTTGGGAAGGAGTTTCCCAAGAGGGAGGTGTCTTCTAAAATCCTGAACTGTCTCCCTGAAAGATGGGACACAGGGGTAATTTTGTTGAAAAACACTCAGGACCTTACAAACATCACTCACTCACACCTATTCTCTGAGTTAAAGGCTCTAGAATTTGACCTCAATAAGAGGAAGAAGATGGGTGTTGTCAGTGAGGAAGTTAGTGAGGTGAAGACATCTGAAAAGGAAAAGAGGGTGGCTCTTAAAGCTACTCCTGAGCCTGAGGCTGGATCTGGCTCCAAGTCTCTAAAAGACATGAACAAAGATGAGCTAGCCTTGGAGTACAGCCTGATGGCACGGCGATTCGAGAAACTGAACTCTCGTTTTGGCAGGTATAAGAAATTTTATACTGACACCCGTGATCGCAGGTACTCTAGCCCCAGGAGATCTAGCCCCCGGAGAGAAGAAAGAAGAGGTTCAGATTCCAGGAGGGATCGCAATGAGCCTGAGCGACGCAGAGATGAAAAGAGGAGAGAGGATGAGCCCAGAAGATCCAGCTCCAAACCTGGAAGATCATCAGGGAGCAGGAGGGAATCCTCTGATAAAAGGTACACTGACAAGAAACTTTCATCTGACGCAGATCAGTGCTACCACTGCAAAAAGTCCGGACATTATCAGTATGATTGTCCGGAGCTCAGTGCTCGTAAGCGAGAAGATCGGAGAGCTAAAAGAGAGCTCAGGGCTTCAGACCGGAGAGCGTTGCTAGCTGAGGATTCCTCAGATTCAGATGGCCCTGGACGCCGGTCTCCTGAACTCTTTTCAGATGAGGAGTATGATGACCTCTGCCTGATGGCAGATGATGAGGTATGTTCCTCTGCCTCTTCTCCTGATCACGCACCTGAGTTTAGCTCAGATTCAGCAGGAGAACTCGACCTTCAGCTCGCCCTAGAGCAATTGATGGTTGACTTCTCAAGGCTGCAGGAGACTCATACTCACACAGTGGATGTGAACGCACAACTGAGTGAGAAGAACGATCGGTTAACTGAGTCTCTCAGAGTAAGAGATACTGAGGAAGCCCTCAGATTAGTACATCTTCAGGAGGAGCTACTTAATGCTAAGAATAAGCATGATGAAGCTCCACTGGAGGTAGAAAGACTGAAGGGTGTCATCAGCTCGCTGATTGAGACTCGTGATACTGATCTGTTCCTTGCTCAGGAACAACTGATAATTGAGCGAACTGTTTTAAGAATGATGCTCGAAACTGAGTGGCAAGCTCGCCTTTGTGCTGAGCAAACTGCTTGGGATCTTGAGCTGATCTCAAAAGATAAAGCTCATTCAGAATTAGTGCTTCAATACACCACTGAAATTGAGGCCCTGAAAGAAACCAATGGGCATCTTGAAGTCAAGCTGAAGAAGTTATACACATCTACCCAAGTGGTTGATGAGTTGACAAATTTCTCTCAGCTGACTGATGGTGCTAAAGCTGGGTTAGGCTATGATGCCTCAAAAGACCCAAAGGGCAAGAAAATGAGAGGTGCTTCAGGAAGCAACTCTCAGAAAAAGTTTGTCCCTGCCCTAACTGATGACAAGAGCTCAAGTGTTGCTCATCAGAATAAAGGCAAAGGGAAGGAGAAAATGCCTGCTGAACCTGTCAGGCAAAGAACTGAGAAACCAAGACAAAAACCTAAGGAAAAGGTCAAAGTTTCTCATTCTGAGTCTAGGAAGACAGACCAAAGGAACTCCAAGGTCCAGCCTAGGAATCCTCAAACTGGGAAGAATTTTGTTCCTAGCACTTCTCAGGTCCAGCCTAGAAATGCTCAGAACAAAAGGAACTCAGGACAAAGGAAACCTCAGGCAAGACCTAGGGCTACTGAGGTTCAGACTCCTCAGGCAGGGCACAGAACCCATCAGGAGCGTCCCAATTCTCTAAGAAGAAGGACAAACCAGGTGGTTTCTGAAAGGCAATGGAGACCTGACTCCAGAAACACTCAGGCCAGACCTCATGTGCCAAGAGGTCAGGCCAGAGCTGCTCCTTTTCAGGACAGACTTCAGCCCAATGCACCCAGGTCAAGGAGAAATAGGAGGCCCACCCCCAGAAATCAAACTAGGGCTCCTGTATCTCAGGCTGACACCCATACACCCTCAACTTCCCAGGCACAAAGGAAGAAGAGAACTGTGTATGTTGACATTTCAGGGAAACAGGTCTACACTTCTGATGCTGTCAGAATTGTCAGACAAATCTGGATCCCGAAGGGTATGGCTGACTCAGTAGGACCCAATACGAGATGGGTACCTGAGGCCTGATTCTTTTCAGGTCACTGCGGGCTACAAGAAGAAGAAGGAGGATCTGATGAAGAACTGGTACTTGGACTCAGGATGTTCCAGGCACATGACCGGATTTCGTGATCTCCTTCAGGATTATGTAGCTCAAGAAGGCCCGCAGGTAACCTTTGGTGATAACTCTAAGGGTTTCACCAGAGGATTCGGAACCCTTGTTATTGACTCTGTCCGTGTTATGAATGTATCATATGTTGAAGGACTGAGACATAACTTGCTCTCGGTTAGTCAGTTTTGTGACCGAGGATATAGTGTAGAATTTACATCTAACATGTGTCTCGTAAAGGACAAATCTACACTGCAAGTTCTGATTACAGGAGTCAGGAGGGGGAATGTATATTTTGCTGACTTCAAGAGCAGCCCTCCTGAAACCTGTCTGGTCGCTAAGAGCTCCTCTGAGCTCAGTTGGCTTTGGCATAAACGTCTGAGTCACTTAAACTTCAAGATTATTAACAAAATCTCTAGACTTTCTCTTGTAGATGGTATGCCTAATGAAGTTTTTAGCAAAGACCACGTGTGCGGAGCGTGTCAGGAAGGCAAGCAAACCAAAGCCTCATTCAAGGTGAAGGAAGCCTTCTCTACTGACAGAGTGCTTCAGCTCCTGCACAGGGATCTCTTTGGTCCAGTAACTCCTGTCAGCATAAATGGTAGGAAATATACCCTTGTTGTTGTCGATGACTATTCCAGGTACACATGGGTTATTTTCTTGCTGAACAAAAAGGAGACACAGGTCAAGCTTCCTGAGTTACTCAAGCAATTGAGTACTGAACAGGGTCAGAGCATTGTCAGGATTCGATCAGATCGAGGAACCGAGTTTATAAACTCTATTATAACTGACTTTTGTACTAACCACGGTATAGCTCAAGAGACTTCTGCAGCTAGGACCCCTCAGCAGAATGGGGTAGCTGAAAGGAGGAATTGTACCCTGAAGGAAGCTGCCAGGACCATGTTGGCTGAATCAGGACTGCCCAAGAAGTACTGGGCTGAGGCAATCAACACTGCTTGCTACACTCAGAACCGATCTATGCTGAACAAACAACATGCTCAGACACCCTATGAGACTTGGAACAAGAGGAAACCTCGCATCTCTTATTTCCATATTTTTTGGTGTAAGTGTTTCATCCTGAACAATGGAAAAAACCAGCTAAAAGCCTTTGATAGCAAATCTGATGAGGGAGTTTTCTTAGGATACTCCTCAGTCAGTAAAGCTTTCAGGGTGTATAACTGTCGGACCCTTTGTGTGGAGAAAACACCTCATGTTGTGTTTGATGAGACTGCATCAGTGCATAGGAAACAGGTTCCAAGTCCTGATACTGAGGGAATTACCAAAAGGGTAACAAGGCTGAGTCTGAAGAATCCTGAATTCAAGATCAAACTTGTCAGTGCTCCCAAGGGATGGGATGATGATGATGAAGATCAGGATGGACTTCAGGCCAACCCTCTGCAGGCCCCTGCCTCGGAAAATGTTGAGTCTCAGACGGAGGGACAGACTCAACCTGAGGTACGTACTGTCGGTGATGATGCTTCTGCACCTGAGACAGTTACTGAGTCCAACACTGTAGAGGGAAACAATTTCTCTGATATTGGTCAACCCTCAGGAAATGACTCAGTATCCCCTATTCTTGCTCGTTCCGCTTCTTTGCCTATTATTATTGAAACTAATGTTTCAGGATCAGGCAATGGAACATCAGTAGCTCCCAGTGCTCCAGTCAGCAGGAGACGATGGCTAGATGATCACTCATTGGCTGATATCATTGGAGATATCAATGAGGGGGTCAGGACGAGGTTGTCCTTTGGTGAAAGCGCTATGTTTTGTTGCTTTCTGAGTGATCAGGAACCTACAAGCATAGAAGAAGCTCTAGCTGATCCCAACTGGATCCTAGCCATGCAGGATGAGCTCAATCAGTTTGAGCGGAATCAGGTTTGGGAGTTAGTGGATAGACCTAGGCGTCAACATGTTATTGGCACCAAATGGGTTTTTAAGAACAAGAGGGATGAGAAGAATGTTGTTGTCAGAAATAAGGCCAGGCTTGTAGCAAAAGGTTACTGTCAAGCCGAAGGTATCGACTATGATGAGACCTTTGCTCCAGTCGCAAGATTAGAAGCAATCAGGTTGTTTCTGGCTTATGCAACATTCAAGAAATTCAAAGTGTATCAGATGGACGTAAAGAGTGCTTTTCTGAATGGTGTACTGAATGAAGAGGTCTATGTTGAGCAACCTCCTGGATTTGAAGTTGGTAATAAAGTATACCACCTGAAGAAAGCCCTTTATGGCCTGAAGCAAGCTCCGAGAGCTTGGTATGATACATTATCCCAATTCCTGATAGACCACGGGTTCGTGAAAGGAACAGTGGACAGGACCCTCTTCCAGATTACCGAAGGGGAAGACATTCTCTTGGTTCAGATTTATGTGGATGACATAATATTTGGATCTCCTAATCTGAAGCTTTGTGAGAAATTTTCCAAACTGATGACTGGGAAATTTGAGATGTCAATAATGGGAGAAATGAATTTCTTTCTGGGTCTCCAAGTCAGGCAAACTGACTCCGGAATATTCATCAATCAGTCCAAGTATGCGAGGGACTTGATTCAGAAATTTGGAGTTCAGTCCAGCAGAGTCTCGCGCATTCCCATGAACACGAATGAGAAGCTGGATCCTGACAAAGAAGGAGTCTCAGTAAATCAGACTGAATATAGGGCACTGATTGGATCTTTATTATATCTGACTGCTAGTCGTCCTGACATCACTTATGCAGTTGGAGTCTGTGCAAGGTATCAGTCTGATCCAAAGAAGAGTCATCTAGAGAGTGCCAAAAAGATTCTGAAATACCTAAGAGGTACAGTCAACTTAGGACTTTGGTATCCCTCTGATGACAACCTAGAACTGACTGGCTATTCAGACGCTGATTATGGAGGCTGTAGATTTGATAGGAAATCAACTACAGGCACATGTCAGTTTCTGGGGAGTAAACTGATCTCTTGGTTTTCTAAGAAGCAAACCAGTGTTGCAACGTCTACTACTGAGGCTAAGTATATGGCGGCAGGCAATTGTTGCTCTCAGATTCTTTGGCTGAAACAACAACTGAGAGACTACCAAGTTGAGGCCACTGAAGTCCCAATTTATTGTGACAATAATAGTGCCATTGCCATATCCCAAAACCCAGTCTTACATACTAGGTGTAAGCATGTAGACATCAGGCATCACTTTATCAGAGATCATGTTGAGAAGAAGGACATCAGGATGGAGAGAGTCCCTACTGAAAAACAGAGAGCTGACATCCTGACTAAGGCTTTGCCTGAAACCAGGTTTGTTGAGTTATCAGTAAAGTTAGGACTCCTTGACCCAGGCTTAGGTGATTCAGTTTGAATCTCTGATAAGAATGCACAAGGTCAGGGGGAATAACTCATATGGACTCAGGATGAAGGGAACTCAGAAAGAATGTGAATGGTTGTAGGAGGAACATTCAGTACAAAATGGATGATCAGTATAGACTGACTAAGGTTCAGGACACAGAGTTCAGGGCTTGTCACCCTGATAGGGCAATAAGTGGTATCAGTCAGAATACATATCTGACTGACTGGTATGTTTCCTGATTTTTGTCTAGTCATCTAATATTGCGTGCATTATCCTTTTTACTGTGATGTATTGTCAAATCAATTTAATTTGCCAAATGATCCCAGCCGTTCATTTTAATATTCGGTTATTATTTAATTCAAATTGTTTGAAATAAATACGGACATGCTCTAATGTGCATTTAATGCACTGTGGGCGGGAACAGTTATCAATAAAATTTTGACCAATTACCTTTGAAGAACCGAAAAGGCAAATGTTTTTTACTGCTCAAATCGTGTCCATTGAATTCCATAGGTCACTATTTTCTAAACCGTCCGATTAAAACCGAATTTTTCTTTCTATAAATAAGAGAAGATCGTGTTGTTAAAACTTTTATGCACCCAATATTTTCTTAACTTATCTTCTCTAAAAACCGATTCTCTTCAAATCTCTCAAAATCTTCCATGGCTTCACCCTCTGCAGATACCTTTTTTGGAAACCTTTTCCACTTAAGGAATAAAATACACTACGAGCCTTATGGGGATTTTTCTTCTAACCATCCCGATATAATGCCTGTGCGAGACCTATTTGATAATGCAGGTCTTCTGCAGTTGGTCACTGCAAAGCCACAGAGGCTCCACCCCAGACTCATTGCTGCCTTCTACCTGAAGATGGCGAAGAACAAAGTCTCCCAGGAGTGGGAAACTTGTATTCCCTTGACCGCCTGTGAAAAGGGAAAGGATGGTGAGGAGGAGATGGTCAGGAGGTGGGTCACTTTCAACGTTCGGGAGAAGATTAAGGAGGTTTTTAATCTTCCCAACAAAGGACGAAGCCCAGTGGAGTATGGGTTTGGGAATGAGAAGGATTTTCTCCAGTCCCTGTGTGATGGAGATGTCGTGCTGAAGTCCGGCCTGAATAAATCAGTCTTGAGGACTGAAAGCCGTCACTTCTTCGACCTGACGAGTCAGGGAGTGATGGGAATTGCTGGAGGATTGGAGCAGATCTCCAGGCCAAAGCTGTTCACAATGATGGCTATTTCTGACGCCCCACTGCATAATTTTGACTGGGAGGGTTACTTCCTCCAAATGCTGGTGGCTGAGACCAGCAAGATCAAGTACTCGCCAGAGGGGCAGGCGACTTTTGAGGCCAAGATGCATTTTGGCACCAAGATATCCATGCTCTTGGAGACTCTGGATCTCGGTGATGTGGATCAGGCTCAATCACTCGAGATCCCAGCAAAAATACATCTCTTCAGAGCTTATTCCGATGATGCTGGCATAAGGAGAAGGCCTCGGACTCAGAAGAAGAAGGCCCAGGAGAGCATGACTGGGAAAGTCCAGGCTCAGGCAGGCAAATCTTCAGAGTCTGATACAGCAAAGCCAGCGGAGGATAAATCCAAGACCCTCAGACCCAAGCAACAAAAGCTGAAATTTCTCTACTCTGGGTCAGCTGGGCGATAGAAGAAGCTTCAGGAGATGCAATATGCTGAATCTGTTGAGAAGGAATCAGCTCAGGCGCAGGATACTGCTGAATCTGTTGAGAAGGAATCAGCTCAGGCGCAGGAGTCTGCTGAATCTGTTGAGAAGGAACCAGCTCAGGCGCAGGCTGTTCCTGAATTTGCTCCGATTGCATCCCCTGAACCCAACCAGCTGAACCTTACTATTGCTGAAACCTATCAGAGTTTGGGTCAGGAAGAGCCTGCTCAGGAAGGAGGAGTTGAGCAAGAGGCTGATGAACCAATTCAGACAGAAGCACCATGGCCTTTCCCTGCGCCCGATGTGAACAGTCTATCAGATTTCGAAATAGTTGCAAGGGGAGAGGCTGCTGAAATAGTGGAAAGGAGATTCCCTGATCTTACTGAGGCTCAGAAGGAGGCAGTTGTGCAACTCCGCACTTTTGCCATGATCAGAAATGCTACTTGGTCTGAGCTCAGCCAGCTAGGAGAGTCCAGAGGATGGGACTGCATTGCAGAATTAGAAGCTGCCCTCTTTGATCATTTTGGTGTTAACTCCTTACATCATCTGATCAAAATGGTGGATTTTATCAGAACAGTTCGCGGAACATATCCTGAGCCCGAGACTCAGTTGGCTGAAGTGAAGGGAAAGGAGAAGGAAGCTGAGAAGGAGGTGATTGTGATTGCTGATGACAATCAGCAAGGTGGCACTGAGGGAGTCAGTGCACCGGCCGATGATGCACCCCTTGGACCCGGGGCAGCGGAGGCTTCAGGAGAGGGTCGAACAGGTCTTATCCGAGTTCGAGGAAACTGGATCACCCCAGCGGCTATGTTCACTGAAAATTCCTCACGAGCTCTTTCGAATATGCACAGAAGGGTAATTCTCGTTGAGCGAAAGACAATTAGGGTTGATAAAGATTCTAGAACTCTGAATAAAAAGATGAAAAGGATAGATAAAGACCTGAATGAGATGGCCTCTGATATGCATGCAGCAATTGATCTCTTTGGGGAAGCTCGGTCTGAACTCAATGTCGAACTCACTGTCATTTCCGAGCAAACCAAGAATGCCATTCAGAACTGCAATCAGATGGTTTCAGATGTGCAGACTCAGCAGGAGACTAAACTTGCCAATTTTCTGGATCAACAATTATCTGAAAAGGTTGATCAACTGGTTGATGAGAAGTTGGTCAGGTTACGAACTGAACTGAATGAGGACCTGCTGAGGGAGTTGTATGCACAGGAGAAGGAGAAAATTGCATCTGCCCTAGACTCAAGGATGCAAAACTTTGAAGGTCGACTGAAGGCTGCACACAATTCAGCCATTGATCAGCTCAGTATCGGCCTGAGAGGAATGGTGGGGCAGATTGGGCAATTGCAGGTAAAGCAGACTGAGATGGATAGTCAGTTCAATCTTTTGGCGGAGTCAGTGGATGAAGTTGTCAGACGTATTAATGACGATGATGCCAAAAAGGGGGAAGAAGGGAAGAAGCAAATTGCCACTACTGGCAAAGCTAAGAAGAAGAACTTTCTCCTGGAACTGAAGGCTGCGGATAGAAAGAGGACTAGATCCGTAGCCGCCATCGAAACTGCTGAAGGCTCAGATCCGAAGAAGTTGAGACCCTCTGAAGATTCAGCTCTCGAGCCATTGTATAAGGAGATGGAGGAACAAGTAATGCCATCTGGGCTGACTACTCAGAAGAAATTGGTGATGACTGATGCTGAAAAGATAGCAAAAATGAAAGAAATTTCGATGCTCAGTCAGATCCAGCGCCTAAAAGAATCTAATGAGTATCTGACTTCCCAGGTCCAGAAGAAGAAATCTGTATCATCTGGATCTCGAATAAAGACTCAGAGGAAGATTGTGGTCAGTCCAGATCAAAGTCATCCTCCATCGAAGTTTGTTGAAGACTTCATTCCGATTGAGATGCTGGAGGTTTGGATTCCAATCCGGAATAGGTGGGGCATACCTATTCTATGTGGTGGGGTTATGGGACGATCAGACTGAAGAAAAAGACGTCATACTCCATCACTGGATGGCACAGGAGCATCCTGATCTATGGGCTGAAATCATCAGACATGCTGACACTGAAGGTGTTGAGATCGCTCCTACGGAATTCATTAAGTATCCTCCTCCACTCTTTAGGAATTCTAAGCAGCTGGACCGGAAAGCAATTTCTGAAGAAGTCGTCAGAGTAGGACGAGCTGCCGGGGCCGTTGCTGATCGGAACAGGATGAAGCAGGTCCTGAATCGAGTATTGGAGATGTACGAGATTCCACTGACTGCTTGGAATAAGGATGAAGATTAGATCAGGAGTTAGTTGTTCAGGAATTTTGTAATAGCTTCAGGATACTTGTATTTTCTTATCAATCAATGAAGTTATTTATTTTTCCTGAGTACAACTTCTTGTTGACTCCTGAATTTACTTTTCTGAATTCTTATCAAGAACTGTACTAACCCATTCCTTGTTTTCATCTTATAGACTAAGTACCTAGTTCGTCAGGTGGTACTGAGTTATTTTCACTGACTAAGTCAGTTGATTGTATAGATGAATAGGAATTTGCTTAAGGGTTTTGGCATCATCAAAAAAGGGGGAAATTGTTGGGACAATCTGAGTATTTTGATTAGATCCCAAAACCCCTTATGAATTTGCCTAAGTATAGTGTTCAGGATAAAATAGTTCAGGATAGTTAGGTTAGAAATTCAGTACAGAAGGATCATACTGAAGACTGAAGAATATTGGAGTCGACCCAATTTACTGAAGTCTGAAGCGTAAACCATTCTGAAGGAGTCAGTCAGTCTCGCTGAAGATTGTCTGTTCTGAAGCTGAAGGTCGAAGCCTGCTGATTCATCCTGAAGTCATTCCTGAAGTACCATTGTCTGATGTTTCTACTGAATACACTAAGCATGTTCAGGACAGAACTCAGTCAGTGAAGAGTAAGTATTACCTATCAGGCTGTGCTGAATGCACATAGGACCTGACTTAGGCCTTGGTTCAGTTCACCTGAATCCTGTAAGACCGAAGCAAAAAGGTAACACATACTGAGCTGAATGACCTATCAGGCTGTGCTGAATGCACATAGGACCTGACTTAGGCTGTGGTTCAGATCACCTGAATCATGTCAGTCCAAAGCAGAAGGTTATTTATGCTATGGGACAAGAGACAAAAAGAATGTCAGTAAGACTCCATTAAGGCACACGTTCAGACTGAGTTATTACAAGAGACTCAGAGCATTGAATGTACGAGGAAGGATAAATGTCCGAAGGTCAACTAGCCGTTATAGCGGAGAGTCAATGATCTTTCGACACGTAAGCACGGAGTCTGCGCAGCATTTAATGCGGCATTTAATGCGTCTCAAAAGGTTGCAGGTGATGTGACAACTTGCCAGAATAAGCATGGCGGGTAGGTCGAACAGTATTTCTAGCCTGCAATCTACCTAAAATAGGAAAGATTTGATTTGATCTCCTCCAACGGATCTATTTTGAATCTCGCCTATAAATATGGAGAACCTTGCACCCATTCAAGGTTAACGGGAAATTTCCAAGAGAACTCTCAAGAATCCAAGAACACAAAGCATATCATAAACAACACTCTACAATTAAATTTCCCTAGTGTTGTAGTAGGATTCACTCTGTATTTGCTTAGATCGATAGCTCTAATATTTAGCACTGATTTGTATTGCTAGAGCTATCTTAGTTGGAAACCAGAATACCAAACCTCTCAAAGTGTGAGATAGGTTGGTTAGAAGGACTGGGACTTGTAAAACGCCCAGGGGTCAGTTCCTAAGAGAGAAAGTTGGCTACTCGTGTCCCTTGGCACGTAAAACCCAAGTACCTATCCTCAGGGTTTTGAGGATAACTTCCTGTTAAATCAGGTCATGGACGTAGGAGTTGGTTATCTCCGAACCACGTTAAAAAGTCCCCTGTGTGCTGATTTACTGTTTTGTTCAGGATCATAAATGTCATCATATTAAACTGAACATACTGCATTGGTTTTAACTTCAGGACTGAATCAATCATCCTGAATCTGAATACTGTGCACTCAGCCTTAACCACCAATTTACTAAGCAACTCAGAGAAAACGTTTTCAGAAACTAAAACGAGTAGAATCTAAGGGCTCACTTTCCACACGTACTCTGACTCACTGAGATAGTAGTCCAACTGACTCACTTCCGAGCAGTCAGTAGGTTTGTTATCTCTACTGAGCCTCCGAGCACTTTACTCACACTCAGCTTATCTGACTCGTTACTGAACCGTCCCTGCTGCCCCTGCGGACATTCAGCATACTGAGTACTTCAGAGAATTCTGACTGAGTGCGTTAGAGCATTTTTCTGAGTCTTTCAGAAAAATCTGACATCAGTGTATTCCCTCCCATACACTGATTTAACTCGTTTCGGGACCAACAAGTGGTATCAGAGCAGTGGTTCAAAAGATCACTGACTTTGTTTATCAACAGTTTCTGAGGATAAACTTTTGGTGGTCTACTGAACTGATCTTGTTCTGAAAAATTGCATATCATGGCATCAGGTTCTAAACGCCTCGAGGGCAATCTTCCTGAATTCTCTATTGACAACTATGATTATTAGAAATTCAGGGTACTCGTACATCTCTATTCTATCCATGATCAGATGCCACAGGTGATTGAACATGGGCCAATCAGATTTATGAGAAATCTTCAGACGACTTAGCCTGTTGCTGGCAATGTCCCTGTTCCAGCCGCCGTAGATGAAGAAGTGGAGAGGTCCGCGCTTAATTCTAATCAGATTAAGTAAATAGGACTGGATAATGTTGCCAAGAACATTATACTCCACACCGTTTCTTATGAGAACTCGGTCAGGCTGATGCATCTGAAGACAGCTAAGGAGATCTGGGATACTCTGAGGGAGATGAGCGAAGGTTCTGAAAAGATTAAAGAAAACAAGAGAGATCTTGCTATCAGGAAGTTTGAGGCCTTCAAGATGCTAGAGGGAGAGTCCATCGATCAGATGGAAGCTCGGTTCATTAAGATGATGAACGAGCTAGCAACCCTTGGGAAGGAGTTTCCCAAGAGGGAGGTGTCTTCTAAAATCCTGAACTGTCTCCCTGAAAGATGGGACACAGGGGTAATTTTGTTGAAAAACACTCAGGACCTTACAAACATCACTCACTCACACCTATTCTCTGAGTTAAAGGCTCTAGAATTTGACCTCAATAAGAGGAAGAAGATGGGTGTTGTCAGTGAGGAAGTTAGTGAGGTGAAGACATCTGAAAAGGAAAAGAGGGTGGCTCTTAAAGCTACTCCTGAGCCTGAGGCTGGATCTGGCTCCAAGTCTCTAAAAGACATGAACAAAGATGAGCTAGCCTTGGAGTACAGCCTGATGGCACGGCGATTCGAGAAACTGAACTCTCGTTTTGGCAGGTATAAGAAATTTTATACTGACACCCGTGATCGCAGGTACTCTAGCCCCAGGAGATCTAGCCCCCGGAGAGAAGAAAGAAGAGGTTCAGATTCCAGGAGGGATCGCAATGAGCCTGAGCGACGCAGAGATGAAAAGAGGAGAGAGGATGAGCCCAGAAGATCCAGCTCCAAACCTGGAAGATCATCAGGGAGCAGGAGGGAATCCTCTGATAAAAGGTACACTGACAAGAAACTTTCATCTGACGCAGATCAGTGCTACCACTGCAAAAAGTCCGGACATTATCAGTATGATTGTCCGGAGCTCAGTGCTCGTAAGCGAGAAGATCGGAGAGCTAAAAGAGAGCTCAGGGCTTCAGACCGGAGAGCGTTGCTAGCTGAGGATTCCTCAGATTCAGATGGCCCTGGACGCCGGTCTCCTGAACTCTTTTCAGATGAGGAGTATGATGACCTCTGCCTGATGGCAGATGATGAGGTATGTTCCTCTGCCTCTTCTCCTGATCACGCACCTGAGTTTAGCTCAGATTCAGCAGGAGAACTCGACCTTCAGCTCGCCCTAGAGCAATTGATGGTTGACTTCTCAAGGCTGCAGGAGACTCATACTCACACAGTGGATGTGAACGCACAACTGAGTGAGAAGAACGATCGGTTAACTGAGTCTCTCAGAGTAAGAGATACTGAGGAAGCCCTCAGATTAGTACATCTTCAGGAGGAGCTACTTAATGCTAAGAATAAGCATGATGAAGCTCCACTGGAGGTAGAAAGACTGAAGGGTGTCATCAGCTCGCTGATTGAGACTCGTGATACTGATCTGTTCCTTGCTCAGGAACAACTGATAATTGAGCGAACTGTTTTAAGAATGATGCTCGAAACTGAGTGGCAAGCTCGCCTTTGTGCTGAGCAAACTGCTTGGGATCTTGAGCTGATCTCAAAAGATAAAGCTCATTCAGAATTAGTGCTTCAATACACCACTGAAATTGAGGCCCTGAAAGAAACCAATGGGCATCTTGAAGTCAAGCTGAAGAAGTTATACACATCTACCCAAGTGGTTGATGAGTTGACAAATTTCTCTCAGCTGACTGATGGTGCTAAAGCTGGGTTAGGCTATGATGCCTCAAAAGACCCAAAGGGCAAGAAAATGAGAGGTGCTTCAGGAAGCAACTCTCAGAAAAAGTTTGTCCCTGCCCTAACTGATGACAAGAGCTCAAGTGTTGCTCATCAGAATAAAGGCAAAGGGAAGGAGAAAATGCCTGCTGAACCTGTCAGGCAAAGAACTGAGAAACCAAGACAAAAACCTAAGGAAAAGGTCAAAGTTTCTCATTCTGAGTCTAGGAAGACAGACCAAAGGAACTCCAAGGTCCAGCCTAGGAATCCTCAAACTGGGAAGAATTTTGTTCCTAGCACTTCTCAGGTCCAGCCTAGAAATGCTCAGAACAAAAGGAACTCAGGACAAAGGAAACCTCAGGCAAGACCTAGGGCTACTGAGGTTCAGACTCCTCAGGCAGGGCACAGAACCCATCAGGAGCGTCCCAATTCTCTAAGAAGAAGGACAAACCAGGTGGTTTCTGAAAGGCAATGGAGACCTGACTCCAGAAACACTCAGGCCAGACCTCATGTGCCAAGAGGTCAGGCCAGAGCTGCTCCTTTTCAGGACAGACTTCAGCCCAATGCACCCAGGTCAAGGAGAAATAGGAGGCCCACCCCCAGAAATCAAACTAGGGCTCCTGTATCTCAGGCTGACACCCATACACCCTCAACTTCCCAGGCACAAAGGAAGAAGAGAACTGTGTATGTTGACATTTCAGGGAAACAGGTCTACACTTCTGATGCTGTCAGAATTGTCAGACAAATCTGGATCCCGAAGGGTATGGCTGACTCAGTAGGACCCAATACGAGATGGGTACCTGAGGCCTGATTCTTTTCAGGTCACTGCGGGCTACAAGAAGAAGAAGGAGGATCTGATGAAGAACTGGTACTTGGACTCAGGATGTTCCAGGCACATGACCGGATTTCGTGATCTCCTTCAGGATTATGTAGCTCAAGAAGGCCCGCAGGTAACCTTTGGTGATAACTCTAAGGGTTTCACCAGAGGATTCGGAACCCTTGTTATTGACTCTGTCCGTGTTATGAATGTATCATATGTTGAAGGACTGAGACATAACTTGCTCTCGGTTAGTCAGTTTTGTGACCGAGGATATAGTGTAGAATTTACATCTAACATGTGTCTCGTAAAGGACAAATCTACACTGCAAGTTCTGATTACAGGAGTCAGGAGGGGGAATGTATATTTTGCTGACTTCAAGAGCAGCCCTCCTGAAACCTGTCTGGTCGCTAAGAGCTCCTCTGAGCTCAGTTGGCTTTGGCATAAACGTCTGAGTCACTTAAACTTCAAGATTATTAACAAAATCTCTAGACTTTCTCTTGTAGATGGTATGCCTAATGAAGTTTTTAGCAAAGACCACGTGTGCGGAGCGTGTCAGGAAGGCAAGCAAACCAAAGCCTCATTCAAGGTGAAGGAAGCCTTCTCTACTGACAGAGTGCTTCAGCTCCTGCACAGGGATCTCTTTGGTCCAGTAACTCCTGTCAGCATAAATGGTAGGAAATATACCCTTGTTGTTGTCGATGACTATTCCAGGTACACATGGGTTATTTTCTTGCTGAACAAAAAGGAGACACAGGTCAAGCTTCCTGAGTTACTCAAGCAATTGAGTACTGAACAGGGTCAGAGCATTGTCAGGATTCGATCAGATCGAGGAACCGAGTTTATAAACTCTATTATAACTGACTTTTGTACTAACCACGGTATAGCTCAAGAGACTTCTGCAGCTAGGACCCCTCAGCAGAATGGGGTAGCTGAAAGGAGGAATTGTACCCTGAAGGAAGCTGCCAGGACCATGTTGGCTGAATCAGGACTGCCCAAGAAGTACTGGGCTGAGGCAATCAACACTGCTTGCTACACTCAGAACCGATCTATGCTGAACAAACAACATGCTCAGACACCCTATGAGACTTGGAACAAGAGGAAACCTCGCATCTCTTATTTCCATATTTTTTGGTGTAAGTGTTTCATCCTGAACAATGGAAAAAACCAGCTAAAAGCCTTTGATAGCAAATCTGATGAGGGAGTTTTCTTAGGATACTCCTCAGTCAGTAAAGCTTTCAGGGTGTATAACTGTCGGACCCTTTGTGTGGAGAAAACACCTCATGTTGTGTTTGATGAGACTGCATCAGTGCATAGGAAACAGGTTCCAAGTCCTGATACTGAGGGAATTACCAAAAGGGTAACAAGGCTGAGTCTGAAGAATCCTGAATTCAAGATCAAACTTGTCAGTGCTCCCAAGGGATGGGATGATGATGATGAAGATCAGGATGGACTTCAGGCCAACCCTCTGCAGGCCCCTGCCTCGGAAAATGTTGAGTCTCAGACGGAGGGACAGACTCAACCTGAGGTACGTACTGTCGGTGATGATGCTTCTGCACCTGAGACAGTTACTGAGTCCAACACTGTAGAGGGAAACAATTTCTCTGATATTGGTCAACCCTCAGGAAATGACTCAGTATCCCCTATTCTTGCTCGTTCCGCTTCTTTGCCTATTATTATTGAAACTAATGTTTCAGGATCAGGCAATGGAACATCAGTAGCTCCCAGTGCTCCAGTCAGCAGGAGACGATGGCTAGATGATCACTCATTGGCTGATATCATTGGAGATATCAATGAGGGGGTCAGGACGAGGTTGTCCTTTGGTGAAAGCGCTATGTTTTGTTGCTTTCTGAGTGATCAGGAACCTACAAGCATAGAAGAAGCTCTAGCTGATCCCAACTGGATCCTAGCCATGCAGGATGAGCTCAATCAGTTTGAGCGGAATCAGGTTTGGGAGTTAGTGGATAGACCTAGGCGTCAACATGTTATTGGCACCAAATGGGTTTTTAAGAACAAGAGGGATGAGAAGAATGTTGTTGTCAGAAATAAGGCCAGGCTTGTAGCAAAAGGTTACTGTCAAGCCGAAGGTATCGACTATGATGAGACCTTTGCTCCAGTCGCAAGATTAGAAGCAATCAGGTTGTTTCTGGCTTATGCAACATTCAAGAAATTCAAAGTGTATCAGATGGACGTAAAGAGTGCTTTTCTGAATGGTGTACTGAATGAAGAGGTCTATGTTGAGCAACCTCCTGGATTTGAAGTTGGTAATAAAGTATACCACCTGAAGAAAGCCCTTTATGGCCTGAAGCAAGCTCCGAGAGCTTGGTATGATACATTATCCCAATTCCTGATAGACCACGGGTTCGTGAAAGGAACAGTGGACAGGACCCTCTTCCAGATTACCGAAGGGGAAGACATTCTCTTGGTTCAGATTTATGTGGATGACATAATATTTGGATCTCCTAATCTGAAGCTTTGTGAGAAATTTTCCAAACTGATGACTGGGAAATTTGAGATGTCAATAATGGGAGAAATGAATTTCTTTCTGGGTCTCCAAGTCAGGCAAACTGACTCCGGAATATTCATCAATCAGTCCAAGTATGCGAGGGACTTGATTCAGAAATTTGGAGTTCAGTCCAGCAGAGTCTCGCGCATTCCCATGAACACGAATGAGAAGCTGGATCCTGACAAAGAAGGAGTCTCAGTAAATCAGACTGAATATAGGGCACTGATTGGATCTTTATTATATCTGACTGCTAGTCGTCCTGACATCACTTATGCAGTTGGAGTCTGTGCAAGGTATCAGTCTGATCCAAAGAAGAGTCATCTAGAGAGTGCCAAAAAGATTCTGAAATACCTAAGAGGTACAGTCAACTTAGGACTTTGGTATCCCTCTGATGACAACCTAGAACTGACTGGCTATTCAGACGCTGATTATGGAGGCTGTAGATTTGATAGGAAATCAACTACAGGCACATGTCAGTTTCTGGGGAGTAAACTGATCTCTTGGTTTTCTAAGAAGCAAACCAGTGTTGCAACGTCTACTACTGAGGCTAAGTATATGGCGGCAGGCAATTGTTGCTCTCAGATTCTTTGGCTGAAACAACAACTGAGAGACTACCAAGTTGAGGCCACTGAAGTCCCAATTTATTGTGACAATAATAGTGCCATTGCCATATCCCAAAACCCAGTCTTACATACTAGGTGTAAGCATGTAGACATCAGGCATCACTTTATCAGAGATCATGTTGAGAAGAAGGACATCAGGATGGAGAGAGTCCCTACTGAAAAACAGAGAGCTGACATCCTGACTAAGGCTTTGCCTGAAACCAGGTTTGTTGAGTTATCAGTAAAGTTAGGACTCCTTGACCCAGGCTTAGGTGATTCAGTTTGAATCTCTGATAAGAATGCACAAGGTCAGGGGGAATAACTCATATGGACTCAGGATGAAGGGAACTCAGAAAGAATGTGAATGGTTGTAGGAGGAACATTCAGTACAAAATGGATGATCAGTATAGACTGACTAAGGTTCAGGACACAGAGTTCAGGGCTTGTCACCCTGATAGGGCAATAAGTGGTATCAGTCAGAATACATATCTGACTGACTGGTATGTTTCCTGATTTTTGTCTAGTCATCTAATATTGCGTGCATTATCCTTTTTACTGTGATGTATTGTCAAATCAATTTAATTTGCCAAATGATCCCAGCCGTTCATTTTAATATTCGGTTATTATTTAATTCAAATTGTTTGAAATAAATACGGACATGCTCTAATGTGCATTTAATGCACTGTGGGCGGGAACAGTTATCAATAAAATTTTGACCAATTACCTTTGAAGAACCGAAAAGGCAAATGTTTTTTACTGCTCAAATCGTGTCCATTGAATTCCATAGGTCACTATTTTCTAAACCGTCCGATTAAAACCGAATTTTTCTTTCTATAAATAAGAGAAGATCGTGTTGTTAAAACTTTTATGCACCCAATATTTTCTTAACTTATCTTCTCTAAAAACCGA